>VHZZ01000077.1:80045-100586 GCA_009801015.1 Silene noctiflora
GGGGTCATTGACTGGTGGTTACAAGTTTGTGACAGCTCCTTGTTACTAAAAAAATTTGGTTGCAGCAATTGTGGCACAGTTGATGTACCTTATTTGGTTTTCTTGGAATAAATGTCGAGTTGAGTTTGTACTTCCTCAGCCTGTTAATCTTATAAAACGGGTCCAGGAAACATTCTTAATGAGGGTTCAAAGTTGTAATGTTATAGGTCGATCTAGTAGAGCAGATGAATGACTAAGAAATTTGAGTCCGGGATGTAATTAGCTAGAGAAATTAATTTTCTCTGGTTACCAAACTGTTTGATGGATTATTAATATACATACTTACTTTCCCCAAAAAAAAAACTTTATTAAACCGGTTACAAGTCTCAAAAGTACGATATAACGCAATCCAAAAGGTGATAAAAATAAAAATAATACCCGACGGAAGCTAGACTACAACTGGTGACGACGTAGCCCTGCCAAACCTCGCAGCAACATCAACATCCAAGATCACCTGCTAAACCAACTGCTCACCATCCCCGAATGGATCACCACAGTTTTGAAAACATAAACGGGGTCAGCCAACTATATAAAAATACAACATAACAATAAAGTATAAACATCCACAGTAACTGTAGCCATCATCTCCAAACTCCATAGTAACCAGTAACCGACTACACACCGAGGTGTGTAACCCAGCCAGATTACCCATCGCAACAGGTAATCCCACCGCTAAAGGGGACCGCAGCCTTACCACCAAAATCCCTGCTCATCGCAACAAGCGAACCCAAGTCCATTAATGTGCACATCTCTCTTGTGTCGAGAAACACAAGAGGCGAACAATGGGGGTGAGACCATCTCTCGAAATGACTCGCAAAAACAACATACTATCACCATCATAATTAAATCACATAATAACCATGAAGACCGCCACATTATAATTATACTGAGATACAATCAACTGAGTAGGGAAACCCTACCTGAAAGGCAAATCCAAGCAACACAACAAGACGATCTGGAAGGCTTCCTCTACGAAATCTCCTTCTAGAATAATCGCAATCAATCAATTAACTGAACAACAAAGTTAATCCCCAAAAACCCTCAAATCACTCAATTAGGTTTTCATCAATATAAATTAAAATCATAAAATACTAAGCCAATTAACTTACCCCTGACGATTATGAACGCAACGATGTAAAAATCCCCAAAAGAGAAGGATCCTAGCCTTAGAATGATGAAGATAGGTGGAGAAGCAGTATGTTGTTCTTGTCTTTTTTGGGAAAAGTGATTGGAAACTAATTATGAAATGTTTTAAGTTAAAACACGATAATATAAGCTTCTCGATCTATCTTAATCAAACCGCGGAAAACCCGTAACTAACTGGACACTCGGTCGAGTATAAGGCACTCGACCGAGTAAGACACACTCGACCGAGTGCCGCACACTCGATCGAGTACGTTGAACTCGACCGAGTACCAACCTACTCGCTCGAGTGCACAACAACCAGAAGTCTGACAGAACACCCACACCAGCTACTCGGTCGAGTGCCCCATACTTGGCCGAGTAACCTAAGACCAGAAATCTGATGTATTATAGTCTTTCCTCCTTAAAACGAACTTCGTCCTCGAAATTCAAACCCATACCTGTAGAAACAACATTAACACTGACCAAAACCGAAACATACCCAAAACATGACCGAACCATAACCAAAACCGTGATCAACCAACCTGAAACATACTCAAAACTGACTCAACACTGACCAAAAAACACACGCGGTCATCTCTTACCCCCTTTAAAAGAACAAGGTTACGTCCTCGTAACTAAACATAACTGATCAAAAAGATGTGGATATCGTTTCTTCATCGCCTCCTCTGCTTCCCATGTTGCTTTCTCGACATTGTGATTGGTCCACAAAACTTTCAGCAACACCGTCTCACCATTTCTAGTCTTGCGCATCTTACGGTCCAAGATCTCCTTTGGTACTTCCATATAAGTCAAAGACACATCCAACTCGATGTTTTCAACCTCTAGCACATGAGTAAGATCACTCACATACTTGCGGAGTTGAGACACATGGAAAACATTATGAACACGATCCAAAGCTGGTGGCAACGCCAATCGGTAAAACGCCTCACCAATCCGATCCAAGATTTCATAGGGTCCTACAAACTTCTGGCTCAACTTACCCCTCTGGACAAAATGCATCACCCCGCGCATAGGTGACACTTTCAAAAGAACTTTGTCACCCACCCGAAACTCGATGTCCCGGCGATGCAAATTGGCATAGCTCTTTTGCCGATCCTGAGCTGCTTTCATTTTCTGCCTGATCAACCATACATGCTCAATCATATTCTTCACCATCTGTGGTCCTAAAACCACAACTTCAGCACTATCATCCCAACATATCGAAATCCTACACCTCCTCCCATACAAAGCCTCGAAAGGTGTCATGCCAATACTGGTGAGAAAACTGTTATTGTAGGAAAACTCGATCAAGTCCAGTCTATCCTCCCAACTGCCACCGAACTCCATAACACAAGCCCTCAACATATCCTCCAAAGTCTTGATGGTCCTCTCAGTCTATCCATCTGTCGCAGGATGAAATGCAGTACTCATCTTCAAGGTAGTTCCCATCAACTTCTGCAACTCCTGCCAAAACCTGGATATAAACTGCGCATCCCGATCTGACACAATGTCTTTCGGTACACCATGTAATCTAACCATATTCTTCCTATACCCATTAGCTAATTGCAGCTTACTCCAAGTATCTTTCATTGGGATAAAATGAGCCGACTTCGTCAGTCGATCCACGATTACCCAAATCATATTATTGCCCTACTGAGTCCTCGGTAAACCCACAATAAAATCCTTAGAGATAGATTCGCACTTACACTTAGGTACCTCAAGAGACTTAATCTTACCTTGCGGTCTTTGTTGGTACCCTTTGGCAGGTCAAACATCTACCCACGAACTCAGCTGTCCCCCTTTTCATCTCAGACCACGAAAAAGTCTTCTTAAGATCCTTGTAGAGTTTATCACCACCTGGATGCACTGAATAGGGAGTGCAATGAGTCTCATTCATGATCATCTTTCTCAGCTCTACACCATTAGGTGTACACCATCTCCCATCAAATCGAACACTTCCATCAACATGGACCGAAAACCTCGAAACTATCCTCTTTTTACCCCATCTCTCCACTCCCAAATCTTAGGATCATCAACTTGCTTACTATTTATCTCCTCATACAGTTCAGGTTCCACTATAAAATCCCCAAGAGCATCCCCTTTCCAAATCATATAGATCCCCATCCCATTCACCTCATCCTTAAGTCGCATTAGAGACATGACAGTGTATAAGGAATACACACTCTTCCTGCTCAACGCATCAGCAACAACATTGGCCTTCCCTTCATGGTAGATAATCTTCATGTCATAATCACCAATCAACTCCATCCACCTTCTCTTACGCATATTTAGCTCCTTCTGGGTGTAGATGTACTTCAAACTTTTGTTATCTGAAAACAGTTTAAAAGTCGTCCCATAAAGGTAGTGTCTCCAAATCTTCAAAGCAAAAACCACAGCACCCAACTCCAAATCGTGAGTAGGGTAATTCTCCTCATAAGTCTTCAATTGCCTAAAAGCATAGGCAATCACCTTCCCATTCTGCATAAGGACACAGCCCAAACCATTCTTTGAAACATCTGTGTATACCTCAAAGTTCTCACTCCCCTCAGCGCAAAGCTAAGACGGGAGTTGTAGTCAAACGCTCCTTTAAGGTTTGGAACGCTGTCTCACAACTCTTATCCCAACGAAATATGTTCTCCTTCCTCATCAAAGCTGTCATCGGCMTAGCTATCTTTGAAAAGTCTTTCACGAACCTCCTGTAATACCCAACCAGACCTAAGAAACTCTAGATCTCAGCTACATTCTTCGGTGCTTCCCAGTTTGACACCGCTTCAATCTTGATAGGGTCTACAGCTACCCCATCCTTTGAAATCACATGGCTCAGAAAAGCCACCTTCTCCAGCCAGAACTCACACTTGGATAACTTGGCATATAACTGGTTATCGCGCAAGGTTTGTAATACCAGTCTCAGATATTCCTCATGCTCTTCCTTAGTCTTATAATATACTAGGATATCATCAATGAACACTAGCACGAACCGATCCAGGAACTGGCTGAAAACTCGGTTCATCAGATCCATGAGCACTGTTGGTGCATTAGTCAATCCAAACGGCATCACCACATACTCATAGTGACCATACCTTGATCAAAAAGTTATCTTTGGTATGTCTTCATCCCGAATCCTCAGCTGATAATACCCCGATCTTAGATCAATCTTGGAAAACACTTCATCCCCACTCAAGTGGTCGAAAAGATCATCAATACTTGGCAAAGGATACCTGTTCTTCATCGTCACATGGTTCAACTCACTGTAGTCGATGCATAACCTCAAACTTCCATCCTTCTTCTTCACAAACAGAATTGGAGCACCCCAAGGCGATACACTAGGTCTAATGTACCCCTTATCGAGCAATTCATTCAATTGTTTCTTCAACTCCTCCAGCTCCTTAGGACCCATGTGCTACGGGGCCTAAGAGATAGGTCTCATCCCTGGTTTCAACTCAACACTGAAGTCGATATCTCTCTGTGGTGGTAACTCCGGTATCTCATCTGGAAAAACATCTCCGAACTCACCCACCACTGGTATCTCCAAAGCTGATGGCTCCTCTATCCTAGTGTCCTTCACGTGGCAAAGGATCATAGGATAACCCTTCCTCGGGTACGACTTCAAAGTCACCGCTGCAATGATCTTGACTTTGGGTTTGATCACAAACCCACGGTAAGACACCATAACTCCCTTAGGCCTTTTTAAGGTGACCATCTTCTGGTGACTGTCTATGGTAGCACTATACTTCCCCAAGCAGTCCATCCCGACTATAACCTCAAACCCATCCANCTCTATCCTAGTGTCCTTCACGTGGCAAAGGATCATAGGATAACCCTTCCTCGGGTACGACTTCAAAGTCACCGCTGCAATGATCTTGACTTTGGGTTTGATCACAAACCCACGGTAAGACACCATAACTCCCTTAGGCCTTTTTAAGGTGACCATCTTCTGGTGACTGTCTATGGTAGCACTATACTTCCCCAAGCAGTCCATCCCGACTATAACCTCAAACCCATCCATAGGAAACTCAAACAAATCAACCGGAAAGTTGACTTGTTCAACAACCATAGACACCCCCTTATACAAATTCTCACATGATACAGACTCGCCCGATGGTATAAAGACTTCATTCCTTACCGACTCATACTCCCCCAAACCCATAGACCTTACATGACTCCTAGACACGAAATAGTGTGTTGCCCCCGAATCAACAAACCGAAAGGAGTACTATTGATAAGAAAAGTATTGGTAACCACTTGAGCATCGTCCTCCGCTGCTTGTTTATCCATCATGAACAGCTTGCCACTGTTCTTATGACCTTCACCCTGAGCCGTGCTAGCCTATGCAGTAGACTTAGCAACTGAATTCTGATTCCCATTACCGTTCTGCCAATGATAAGTCCCCCCGTTGTTGCGATTGAAGTTACTGTTGTTGCCCTGACCACCCTGGCTATGCCATGACCCAGATGGTCAGTTGCTAGCCATACTCTACCCTGGTCCTTGAGAAAATCCGCCTCTTCCTGCCCTGGAAGCCATTCCCACCGAAGCTGGTACACTCATACCGCTTGTGGCCCGAACCGCCACAGTTGTAGCATTACAACCCAGAGTTGCCACTATAGCTCCTACCACTACGGCCCCCAAACGATAATCCCCCACTGAATCCAAAACCACCAGAGGAAGCTCTCCCCTGGTTGAAGTTCCCCCTCTTGAACCCCGAAGTCCCGGTGCCCTCACTATTTGCCTTCCTTTTCTCACCACATTTCTCCTTAGCCTCATTCGTCATATCAGCCAATCTTTCAGCGTTCCCAGCCCTCTCACATACCTCCTTTAAGTTCGTAAGGACCCTAGAAGTCAGCCTCTCCAAGATCTTCACAAATAGCCCCTTCTCAAAACGGAGAGATAGGCTCAACTGATTCAGCTCCAAATCGTCCACATAACATGTCAGCTCATTAAACTTGCGATAATACTCTGCCACGGTCATGCCTTCAGTCATGTGGAAGGAATCAAACTCTGCCTTCAACTTGTTCCGAACGTGCTCCAGAAAAAACCGGTGCCTCATCGCCTTTTTGAACTCAGCCCAAGGGATAGCAGGTTCCCCCAAGCCCTTGTAGTACTCCCTCGAAGCTTCCCTCTCCCGATTCCACCATACTCCAGCCTCATCCCTCAGGTAGAACGCATCTTGCTATACCTTCATCTCTTACGGACAGTTAACCCCTTCCAGAACACTTCCTATTTCCCTATGCCAGTTGTCGAGCAAATTCGGCGCTCATCTGCCCTCATAGGTCGTAGGGTTGAAGCGAGAGATAGTGGTGCTCATCTTTGTAGCATCCATAACCACCTACTTAGCCTTTCCTACACTCTTGAGAGCCTCAATGAGAGCCTCCTGATGCTCTATCATGTGAGCAATCTCCTCAATGCTCATCTCGGCAGCCCTCATAAATGCAGCAGATCTTTTGGGAGGCATCTTTAAACTATATAAGAGAAACAGTCGTAAGCACATAGCCTACGGCTCAAAACAAACATATATCCACCTAGAAAGGATACTCGGTCGAGTGTCAAGGGACACTCGGTCGAGTACACTCAACTTGGTCGAGTTCCATATGTACTCAGTCGAGTTCAACCACTCTAGAACCTGACCAGAAAACACCAGAAAATGCACTTGGTCGAGTACACAGCGTACTCGGTCAAGTACAACCCACTCGATCGAGTGTCTCGCACACTCGGTCGAGTAAAAAAATTCCAGGAACTTCTGTCCAAAAATACCAAATACCCACTCAGTCCAGTGTCAAGGGCTCGGTCAAGTACCTCATACTCAGTCGAGTTCCCCTCACTCGGTCGAGTCATGCCAAGTTCGAACTACCCCATGCTTAAACAAATTATAAACCATACACATACCTTATACATGTTACTAACTCCATTCTCACACATACTTGTCCAGCCATACTCAACACCTCAACACATAACCACATACTCTACATATATTCCATTCAACTCATACATATAGCATTAAACATACATATGAAACATATAAGCATAAAACGACCCCTGACACCCCGTAGTGACCAGTTCAAAGTTGTAAAGGCAAAATGCGGCTTTAGGACGTCTCCTAAGCCTTTGTGGTAGCTCTAAACAACTTTTACCCGGGTTCATTTTAGTTAGAAACCCTATGTTCATTTTGGTTCATTGGTTTTAGGTTCCAAAATCGTCGCTCTGCAACCACTTTGTAACACCCCCATACACCAAGGTGTCTTACCAAGAACTACCCCAATGTATAAGGGTGCTACCATCTCGGTTTCCCGAGGTAGTGGACATTATAGAAACTATAATGAAACGTAATAAAGGAAACAACTTTATTAAACTGGTTACGTGTCTCAAAAGTACGATACAACTCAATCCAAAAGGTGATAAAAATAAAGATAATATCCGGCGGAAGCTAGACTACAACTGGTGACGACTCAGCCCTGTCAAACCTCGCAGCAACATCAACATCCAAGATCACCTGCTAAACCAACTGCTCACCGCCCCGAATGGATCACCACAGTTTTGAAAACATAAACGGGGTCAGCCAACTATACAAAAATACAACATAACAATAAAGTATAAACATTCACAGTAACTGTAGCCATCATCTCCAAACTCCATAGTAACTAGTAACCGACTACACACCGAGGTGTTTAGCCCTGCCAAATTACCCATCGCAATAGGTAATCGACACCGCCAGTGGGGATCGCAACCTTACCACTAAAATCCCCACTCATTGCAACGAGCGAACCCAAGTCCATTAATGTGCACATCCCCCTTGCGTCGAGAAACACAAGAGGCGAACAATGGGGGTGAGACCATCTCTCGAAATGACTCATAAAACAACATACTATCACCATCATAATTAAATCACATTATAACCATAAAGACCGCCACATTATAATTATACTGAGATACAATCAACTGAGTAGAGAAACTCTACCTGAAAGGCAAATCCCAGCAACACAACAAGACGATCTATAAGGCTTCCTCTATGAAATCTCCTCCTAGAATAATCGCAATCAATCAATTAACTGAACTTCAAAGTTAATCCCCAAAACCCCCAAATCACCTAATTAGGGTTTTATCAATCTAAATTAAAACCATATAAGACTAAGTCAATTAACTTACCCTTGACGATTATGAACGCAACGATGTAAAAATCCCCAAAAAGAAGGATCATAGCCTTAGAATGATGAAGATAAGTGGAGAAGCAGTATGTCGTTCTTGTCTTTTTGTGAAAAGTGATTGGAAACTAATTATGAAATGTTTTAAGTTAAAACACGATAATATAAGCTTCTCAATCTATCTTAATCAAACCACAGAAAAACCCATAACAAATCGAACACTCGGTCAAGTACAAGGCACTCGACCGAGTAAGACACACTCGATCGAGTACGCCGAACTCAACCGAGTACCAACCTACTTGCTCGAGTGCACAACAACCAGAAGTCTGACAGGACACCCACACCAGCTACTCGGTCGAGTACCCCGTACTCGGCCGAGTAGCCTAAGACCAGAAATCTTATGTATTACAATATTACAGTCTTCCCTCCTTAGAAACGAATATCACCCTCGAAGTTCATATCATAACTGCACACTCTACAAACATAACGAAATGCATACTAAGATCGAAATATATACAAAAGACGGATTCAAAAGACTTGATATGGACAAATCGAGCCTATTAAACTCGGATTTGAATTTGTTACGAAAACCCGCAAATATCGGATTATAAGGGATTTAAGTCGAAAAGGATTTTATGAAAATAAATTGAAAGCTTGGATTTGTGAGAAAGAATAAAAAAAAGACTAAAAGATAAAGAAGACGGAACAACAGAGAACATGAGAAAGAAGAAGGAGGGCAACATCGTCTAAACAGCCCCTGGAAGAGGCGCAACAGATGTTGCGACTGTTCCAGAAGGCGCAACAGCTATTGCGTTCCTTCTCGATGGTCTTTCTTCGCTAATTCGTCAAAAAGGTTTTAAAACTATGTTTTTGAAAACGGTTTTGAGCATGCTTATAATACAAATTCTTACATAAATTATAAAAACAAACAATAAATACAAATTGAGATTTTACACCCTCAAAATTACATGTTTATGAAGCGAAATTAACTAAATTGTCATTAGTGGTTGCTCGACTCGATGTAGATTCGAAAGATGCCCTTGAAAAAGGAATTAATAACGAAATCGATTTTATTAATTAAGTGGAGTTGGTCAAATTGGTCGGTCATGCAACGAGACTGGTATCCAGAAGGATCTAGACTTCGTGGTCGAGTGGATCAAGAACGTAGGCGTCATAGTAATAACACGTGGTCTTAGAATGCAAAGAGAGGAGAGTAGGGGCGGACATTGCGTGAAGAATATGTGAGGCAGAGGTCTCTATTTATACTAATCATGAGGTGCAAAATTAGGAAAAAGATAAGATTTGAAAGAATCCGAAAATATTCTGGAAACTGACAAAATCAGCCTAGGAAGAGGCGCAGCAGGCACTGCGACCTTTCCAAGAGGCGCAGTACTCTCTGCGTCCTCTCCTGAGGCTTTCCCTCCTCGGCATGAAGATTTCCGCGGTTTTTTTTAGGAATTAGGGAAGATGTAGGCTTCCTTATTCCGAAAGATAAGATATTTCGAGATTTAAAATCTTAAAATAATATTTTGGAAATAAAGCTCTAAAATATCCCTACTCGGTTATAAGGCATTTTTAGAAAATGAAGACGGTTTTTGACCCGGACTCCAAATGTACTCTAATTACTGCCAGAACGACCATATCGACACGTAAATGATGACCAAGAGGGTGACACGATTGTTTGAGCTACTACTTGTCGACGAATTTATAAAATGTTACAAAATCGCTCCGTATGTTAAACATGCGGTCCAATCATCACTGGGTGTTTTGCGGGAGGTGAAAAAATGAGGTATCTATAGAACTCCGCTTACTTGCTATGCTAGTTTGTAGAGTCTATATAAATGTGTTTGATAAAGTGCGACGACTAAGCTCTCATCGAAGCCTATTCCGAGCTGTAATTTTTTAAACTCAGAAATTTGAGCCGATTCCGAGCTCAAGCTCAAGTTTCCGTGCCAATTCCAAAACCACCCGAGCACGAGCTCAAATCGGCTCGGTTACACCCAATTGGGAACAACGGGTTTACTCGGTTTTTTGTTTTGAAGGGGTAATGCTAGGCGGTGGAAGGAGTGGTGGTTAGTCGGTAACTCGGTAAGTGGAGGTAAGAGTTTGTGGAGGTGGTGGTAGGTGTCATTGGCGGTGGTCGGGATAGAAGTAAGAGGAGTTAGGAAAGGAAAATGAAGATAAAAGAGATTTAAACAATGGAATGAAAATGAGAGCGGCAGCTTCGAAAATAATTAGTCTCTTACAAGGCGGATATATCTGTTTTAAAATTAAAACGGGTCAAATAATGTCCCAAATGTATGAGACAAATATTTTTTTAGTCCCTAAGCAAATCATTTTTGTCTCCTTTAACATATTTGACTCGTCTTAAACTTAAAATAGATACTTCCGTTCTAAATAACAATTTGTGCTTCGAAAATGGTGTACTGCAAAAATACACGCCCTTAAAAAATTACACAAATTCTTATCTAAGACAAAGGTAGATGTCTTAAACCTTAAAACATGTCAAATACATATTAAATCACATGGGAAGTTGTCTAAGAAATGCCAAAAATTTTATCTACCCATTTTAAAATTTAAGACGGAAAATAACTCGTCTTGAACAAGACTTACCGAAAAAATGATGGGAATATTATGACTCGATAAGTCAAAATAAAAAATTCAAAAAATTAATAGAACTTAAAATAAAAATATTTAAATAATTCGGGATACACACAAAAAAACTCGAAAATAAACACACACACAACCGTTATGGCAGCCTGTAAATGCTCGCAAGTTCTTTGCCCCTTTCACCAAACACTACTCTATTACACTAACTAACTAACTATTCCCTCTTCATTTTCCTCCTAATTTTCCAATTCTTACTTTCAACTGATTAATTTCCAGTTAGGGTTTCTTGTTTATCGTTTTTTGCCGGAATTTAGTCAGAAGTCCGGCGACAATGGCCACCGATATACTTATGAATCCTCAAATGGAGCAGATCCATGGTGAAATTCGCGACAATTTCCGTGCTCTTGCGTATGACTTTGTTCCTCACATTTTAATCTTTCGATTAACTTGTCGTTGTTTAGTTTTTCAGTTTCGAATGCTTAATATTTTGTGCAATTTAGTTGCGGAACTGTGGATTTTATATTTAGGAAGGGTGAATTAGTAATGCAATTAGGTAATCTAGAAAAAAAAATCGAAAATTTTAGCTAAAATTTTTGAATTTTTCATTGCCGTTGGTGACCGCCTCTGCTTGCCTCCTTGGTTTTGCCACTTATGAACTTATGAACAGTTGGCATAGCTTTTAGCTTCAATAATATGCTAGACTGGATTTCGTTATTTAGTGACTTGTTGAGGTTTTTATGTAGTATGCATCCTTTTTATATTTGTTTATGCACTTGCTAAAACATATTGCAATTTATGATGTTGCTTTCGGAATTCATTATCTCCTTTCTGTGGCATACTGTCATTTGACCTTGTGGTTTTTTCAGCAATGGCTTCCAGAAGTTGGACAAGATCAAAGACTCCAGTAGACAAAGTAAACAATTGGAAGAACTTACATCAAAGATGAGAGAATGTAAACGGTAATTAAAATTTTGGTTTTACTCCTCATTATGTGCTTAACATGTAACTCGTGTCTGCGAAAGTTGTGACCTGGGGTGGTTAAGTTGCAGAGAATAGATTAAGCTTTTCTTCGGGGGACTTATTTAGTGGAACCGTGGTTGTTAATTTGAAACCAATTCATAAAATCCAATTCACAATACACTCTAATAGAGTGTCTGATATACGCATTTAACTTTTGAGGAAGTGTCATGATAGAATATACTCTTAACCAATTGATATATGCTAATATGCTATGGGGTTAAGTGAGTCGGGTAAGCCATGCTGGAACAGGGCCTTATTTAACTCTAGTAAGCAAGCAGAGGTTAGGCTTCTGGCACTGTGATTCCGTTAGTTTGAGGTGATTCATTTATTACTCCCTGCTGTTGTAGATTGATCAAGGAGTTTGATCGTGAAATCAAAGATGAAGAGACAAGAAATCCGCCTGAAGTCAACAAGCGACTAAACGATGAGAAACAGTCCATGGTTAGAAACATATTTTGCCGCTTGTGTTTCTCTGGTTACAGCTTTGCGAATTCATGTATTATCACATTTCTAATGTGTGTGGAAAGATTTATATTAGTAGGGAGAGCTATCAGGACTGTGATATGGGCATATAAAATCCTAGATTACCACCAATTAATAAGTGAACTCAGATTCTAGACTAGTACTCCCTCCCTTCAACTCCAAATCCCCCATTTGCTTTTTTGACACTATTAACAAGTGAAGGAAATCTTCAAAATTCTCGACTATATATAAAAGAAAAAACAGTCATGCAAGATCTTGTTTGATTTGTCTTCATGAATATGATAAGAATATCAAATTTTTATATTTTTTTTATAATGTATAACTACAGATATTAATGTTGCAATACGCGCATTGATATATGTGCAAAAAACAAATGAGATATTTGGAGTTGAAGAGTGGGAGTATGTAGTATCCTGCTAATTTTGGATATGCAATGCTAGACTTGACGGCTACACTTTTTCATGAAACGGTAAAGTTGCATTTTTTTTTTCTGATTTGTTGTAATTCAACATTTTGTAGATCAAGGAGCTCAATTCTTATGTGAGTTTGAGGAAAACGTAAGTTCACCTTCTTCTAAACTGGCCTTCTTTGTGTGAATATCTCTGGGTTACTTTTTTTCCGAACCAGAAACACAAATTTTTGATGTTAGAAGGTACTGTGTTACTGGAAGCATTAAGTTTTAAATTTTTACAAGCCCTTAAATTATTATTCAGAAACTAATCCTTTGTTCTACGTACCATCTGGACGATAGGTGAAAAAAAAAATCTTCTCGGTATGTACGTATTCATTAGAGTTGTGGTACTCGTGCAAAACTTTTAGAAATTACTTTTTAAGATTTTTTTACTTGTTCTGTTTGTACTATTATGAATTTATGAGCAAGGGCTTTACACAAATTTGTTTATCTACTAGCAAAGAATGTTGATGATGGCTGGAATCTTTGATTTTAGCATATGGTGTATTAGTGATAGTGTTTATCATGCATGTGCCATCTTCAAATGAACTTAAGTGACAGTTTTCTGCTGGTATTGTAGTTATTTGAGTACCCTTGAAAATAAGAAAGTCGAATTGTTTGACATGGGAGCAGGGAGCAGTGAACCAACGGCTGAAGAAAACGTTCAGATGGCATCATGTAAGATATATCTGAAGCTCATATATTCATCACATTTACAAAAGTAAAGACATTGTGTTGAGCTAATATGTGTTATTGGCCGAGATTAATCTCTCGCCTTGTATTTTATGACTGTCTTAATAGCTTAGGGTGTACTTAAATCCAGGGCCGGCCTTTAGGGTGTGCAGCCCGTGCGGTTGCACAGGGCCCCCAAAAATTTGGGGCCCAATTCATGACTTCTGCTTTGGATATTTACATATTAACGGAGTAAACAACGTTGTAATGTTAGTGGCACAGTGGTACTACATCTAACAATTTAAGGAAGCAACGCGGGATCGAATCCTTGTTCTAACATTTTTCCTCTTTTTCAAGAATTGTGGGCTCACCAAAAATTTCCAGCCTTTTGTATCCTAGATTCCTATTTCATTCTTTAACATTAATATATAATCCGTAAATTCTATTTTTCTATTTTGTCAATGTAATATTTTTCACTACAGATTATTTTTAGTACATAAATTATTTTGTATTTTTTTGATACTTTAGTTGGACATTTTAAAATACCGTCATTATATAACTTTTCCTCTTTTTACAAAATACTCGGTTGTAATTAAGTTACGGATACAAAAAAAGTCTAAGGTACACTCAATGACGTGACATAAAAATATTGACACAAGGACATTCTAAACATCCGGAGACCGGAATGCATGATTCGATCTGAGGCCCCATCCTAAAATCTCGCACAGGGCCCCCGAAATCTCAGAGACGGCCCTGCTTAAATCAACCACAACGTCCTTTGATTTTCTCACCAATTCATCAATCACTATGGTATCAGCCGTGCTTTTGTAATATGTAGTTTAGTACTTTAGTGGAAAAGAGAATTACATTATGTTTATTATGATTGTGATGGAGATTCTTGGTTGTATAAATTATCTGCAATAGGTGGTTGGCAATTCCAGATCTCAAAAAAATCCAGTCACAATATAACTTCCCTGTGTAGAGTATCGCTTTTAGACTCTGTAATGTAAATGATATTGAACTACTTGTTCTATCCTTATTCCCTCACCTTTGGCTTCAATCAAAGATAACTCAACGTTTTGATTTTAAAAGATGCATATAAGAATAGACGATATCTCTTGTTTGAATTGTATCTGACTATCTTTTTAATCCAATTGGCCCACTTTTAGTGAGTAGAAAATGGTTTAATGAGGCTTATTCAATAAAACTGGAATCATGGAGGGAGTATCATCTTATCTAAATGAATATTTTGTGGATTCAAGCTTCTAAGCATAGTGTTTATTCCCAAACGAAAGCTTTATATTTTTTTTCTCCGTCTTTGACACTCTTTCACACGAATTCAAGCAAATTGATTTGTCAATCTGGACGTACTGATTCACAAATTTGCGTGATTCAAGTCACAAATTTATGCTAATCAGTTCTTAGATCTTGGCAAATCTATTTGCAAAAGAATCATTGTGCATGAGGTGATTTGTAAGCTATTTGAGTGAATCCGGTAACCTTGATTGGATGCATGGTTGGGAGCTTATAAAATGAAAGACATGTTTACCTAAGAAAAATCCACACTCATGTGCAATAACAAATTGTGTCTAGCGAGGCTTTTTTAAAAGTTTTAATTTCACTGTGCGTCAACTAAGCCCTGCTGATACGTCCCTTCTGTCTTATTGATGTAGCAATGTCAAATCAAGAACTTATCAATGCTGGTAACAAGACACTGGATGAGACTGACCAAGCAATTGAACGCTCTAAACAGGTGACAGTTTTGCTGGGTTCAGTCAACCAACTCCTCACCCTTTTTATGTGTCATTATTTGATCCTAAATTTAATGTGATTGTTTAGGTTGTTGCTCAAACTATAGAGGTTGGAACACAAACTGCTGCTAATTTAAAGGGGCAAGTAAGTTTTGTCAGTATGCTGCATCTTTTCTTTCCGTGTGCCGACGGATTTTAATCTAGGGATATTTTGGTGCAGACTGATCAAATGGGTCGCATTGTTAACGATTTGGATACTATTCAATTTTCAATCAAGAAGGCGTCTCAGTTGGTGAAGGAGATTGGTCGGCAGGTCGGGCATATTCTGATTTGTGTTATGCTGGATTTTTTCAAAGCTTTAGTGATGAGTGCTAAGCTCTCTTCATTGTCAGTGCTAACCTGTGCTGTTTGTGTGGTTGCAGGTCGCCACTGACAAGTGTATCATGCTTTTCCTCTTACTTATTGTCTGTGGTGTTATAGCCATCATCGTTGTGAAGGTAGCTTCATTATTCTTGTAAATATTTTTCATTGATATAATATTTGTGAACATTTGAAGTGATTATTGTTATTGGATTAATCATATACTGTCTGTGTGATGCATAAATCAGCAAGAAAAAAGTAACACTGCATGTCAATGATCACAATTTTATTCGGTCGGCAGTATTCAGTCATGCCTGTTCAAGTGTTCATGCTTTAAGCCCCTTCATTTTTACCTAAATGTGGTTAGGTTACTCTTACAGCTTCAGTTTGCATCTGCTTTAAGTGTTTTCACAACTTCTTAACTGATCGACAATTTCCCTTTTCCCTTTTGGATCTATTTTCTTGGTGGGAGTAGTGTGGGACTGGGGTTTTCTATAGTTATGTCAGTAGACTCTTTGTTTTTTCAAAAAAAAAAAAAAAAATGATACTTATGGGTTGGAAAATCGAGTTTGTAAGAAACTATGGTATTGAACACATGATAAATAAGGTGCTGCAGAGATTTGGTATTTCTATGAACATTATCTAGAAAATAAGAAATCTCCTTAGAAAATCCACATGTGAACCCATATTCATATATGAAGTTAATTAGTCTATTGTGGGAAGCTTTGGTGTAGCTTTTTAGAAGATAATAAAATCTGCTTGGTAATTAATTATCTAGAAGTCGCATTATTCAGGGCAAATCCCGAACTTCTGATGCTTGAGTTATGCATCAGGAACATATGCAACTGTTTCCCTAGGTGATAAACATTAGAGTGGTAGGATTAGTAAGTCTGGTTTTTGTTTAAAAAAGCATGTCGCGGGCGAGCTTAAGCTCGGGACCAGTAATCAAAGCGTCTCTGTCCACCGTAAGCACTATGCAAAGTCCATTTTTATTGACCTTTTTTTCTTTTACTTGCCCTCCCTTTTGCCCCATTATCCATATCTTATCCTCTTTTAGTCAAAAATTGTTTGCAAAAACGGTGCGCCTTTGCTTTGTGTCTTGCACCTTGTCACCTCGGTGTGCCTTGCACCTCGTCTCCTCGACGTACCTTGTGCCTCGTCGCCTCAATATGCCTTGTGCCTTGTAAAACAATGTTTGACCATGCCTGTGAAAGAAAAAGAACTACTGGAAGTATTTTATGGGAAGGTTTTATGAATCTGCTCTACTGAGCTTAGCCTCGAGCTTATCAATATTCAGTAGTTGATAAGTATTCAGTAGTCACTTCAGAAATTGGCTGTTCAGACTGAAACTTTTTTGAGCCATTTGACACAGTTTTCTATTGCAACAATTCCAGAGGTATAGGATGAGCCAAACATATAGCGCATTTGTATTGTGAAGTTATTTTACAGCCTATGTAGGGTTTTCTCCCTCTTAAGCTACTGATGGTAAAGTGATATAGGGTGATTCTTTATGTCAATATGTCGCTTTTGTGACTTCTGCATTTGTATATGGCGGATAATATGACCCAATGTAGTTGATTTCTGTTGTGGTGCCCTATGTTCCTCAAAGACTTACATACCCGATATGATGGCTCATACATGGATATAGTACTGGACACTCCATATAGGGCAACATCATGAATTTGTTTTCCAGAAGACGCAAGACTCCGACATTCAGATACTTGCCAAGTGTCTATCCTGTCTGGTACTTGTAGTTGAGTCCTAGTTGCATAGCTTGTGCCATTGTGCTGTGCTCCCATTACATGACCTAGTTCCATTAAGCAATATATTTCCCCGTTAAGCGCCCACTCGTGTCTTTGGCGCGAAGAAGGGTAATATGTACATCTATGATACCCTACGTAGGGCAAGACTTTGCTTAAACTTCTGCTTGTTTTGTCTCCAGATCGTGCACCCAAACAACAAGGACATCAGGGACATCCCAGGACTAGCACCTCCAGCTCAAACAACAAGGAGGCTTTTGTATATGAAGGCTGCACAGCAATTTGGATAATATTCGGTAGTTGAATTTCCAAAGTGTGCCACGCCAGTGTTCATTTTTGAGCCGCTACTCTTATCCTGTGCATATTGATCTTCCGTCACCTACATATGTAAATCTTGCTGAGAAGATTCTTTTCTATCCTCGCATTTTTCTCCAACTTAGGCATTGATATTATTTTTCTGTTAATACCCAACTGTTATAGTGTTTACTAGGCAGAAGCTCAATTAGAAGAGAATATCGAGCGAGTTTGTGTTCATTCTTTTGATTTCTTTGAGTGTAAATGTTTTACATTCCCAACATAGTGTCTTTTGATTGAATTTCAGCCTGAATGTCCTTTTGGAGATTGCGCTTTAAACTGATGCCGAAATTGGCAATATCTGATCAGTGAATACAGTGACCATGCAGCAATCTTCATTTATATTGATCGTTCTCATGTGTAGCTTTCGCATGTATATGTGGGGGTGGTATTGACAATAATCAATCATCATAATAGAGTTCATTTAAGTAATTGGGTATGAATTTGAAATAACTTGAGTTTTAAATCTATATCAAAACTCAAAAATAACCTTCGGTACTCAAATTCTTGTTTAAGACGGTAATATCCCTCTTAAACTTAAAACAGGTCAGGCATGGTAGATGAGACAAAAGGATGATGTCACGCGAATAACAGATGTTTTGTCCGACCTATGAACGTGGGAGCATATTTGATCCGTTTTAATCTTAAGACCGTTTACCCCCGTCATAAAAGAGACCGAAAAAAGAAACAAGATGTGGAAAGTAAGACGGCTACTTTTCAGCTTGTTTAGCTGATTCATTAGGCGGCATACAAGACCATGACCTGTTAACAGAAAACGAAGAAAAACAAAGGTGGTCATACTCGTACAAAGGTTACCCACGTTAAAGCTACACCATAAAAGACGACGACACCAAATCGCGTTAATATCTTCTTAATTAATAAATATAATCACTTGCTAATAATATACGAATAAATAATTACAACTTAATAGCAACTACCTAACCACCATGTAATATAGTTCACGTGGTCAAAATGTCAAATACTAGTTTTAATCAAATCGAAATAAAAAATAATAATTATCTAAGTATTAATTAATAAATAATCAGCAGTATTAATCATAGTTGCAAATGGGAGCTACCTGAAAACATTATGCTCCACAATTGCATTGAAAATGTTGCAAGTGTTTGATGAATGTTATTAGGTGAAACAACATTACATTACATTACAACATGAGATTCGCAACTGCTTGCTCCTGTGTGATCGTATTGTCAAGTGTCAACTACACACACAAAAATTGAAAGAGACGATCTCTCGTTAAATTATTGAGTTGAGATAGTTCGTGAATCGTGCTAGTTATTCAGTTGTGACAGTTCGTGTGTTTAGCTTCGGATTTGTATAATGTTACTGGCTAAATTCAAGGTTGACTTTCACCTAGTACTTTTTGCCTTTGCCTAGAAGTTCAAAAATCCTAGACTCGGCCCTACTTAACCAGACCAGGTTTTGGATATAGTCATTTTGTTGTTGGTCATATTGGAGTCGGTAAGTCTGACCTTATCCAAATCCGAGCAAAATTCAACTCGATAGGACTAGAAAATGTCATAAAATTGAAATCGATTTGATATGACCCGGTGATAACTTGTAACCCGACAAACCCGATTAAAGCTGACCCGAAACCAAACCCTTGACCCGATACATGCTTTGACCCGACTCGACTTGACAGCTGATCCAACCTGAAAGATAACCCAACATTGACCAGAAAGCTAACCGAAAAGTTGACCCCATTCCGAAAGATGACCCGACATTAACTCGAACTATAATCTCGATATAATCGAAAAGACCATACTATAAAGACCAAAATAAATTGACATTTTGAACGACTTTTATTAAGTATTTAAAATTAACTAACTTTATAACCTCGCTAAATAATGACATTAACTCAACTCAAACTGGTAAAATCGGAAAAAGTCGACCGAATAATAATTTGATGAGCTAAACCAAGCAAAACCTGACCCAAATCTGACTAGCGCCGGCAAATTGTTATAATTACCCGATGACTCGACCCAAAATGAGCGTGATAATGAGTCGACCTTACCAATCTATCTAAATGTGTAACACCCCCACACTCCAAGGTGCCTTACCAAGGCCACCTCAGACATAGAGGTGCTATCATCTCGGTTTCCCGAGGCAATGAGAATCAAATAGACAATAAAGAAACTTATTTAAATAAATGATTTAAAACCGATTACAACTGTCTATCCAAAACTGTCTCAAACAAAAGTACAAAAGTCTCAAAATGTCTAACAACCAACTAAAAAACTGGACACGGCGGAAGACTCTAAACTCGTGGTGATCACCCAGCCATCCCATGCGCATGCGTATCAAACCTGCTCAACAACTGCTCACCATCCCGTCATCACAGATTATAAGCACAAAACGGGGTCAGTTACTGACAACACAACCAATCATAGCAAAAAAACACAAGCCACACCAACTCCACCACCACTCCATATCACTGACTACACACCCGAGGTGTGCAGCCCTGCCAGTGGGGGACCGCAGCCGTTCCCACCTAAGCCTCGCTCATCTTATCCGAGCGAAAAAAACCTTGTTCATTAATGTGCACATCCCCTCCCGTGGCGGGTTCCACGGAGGGCGAATCAAGGGCGTGAAGCCACTCCCGCAAGTGACTTCACTCAGCCGAGGACGCACCTCGCAACCAGTATCACGAATCCACCATACCACAATATTTAACCAATCAACCAATACATCCATAACATAATAATCAAAGCAACAAAGTCAGACATGAAATCAGTAACCGAGTAGGGAAACCTTACCTGAATAGC
>VHZZ01000077.1:118328-133560 GCA_009801015.1 Silene noctiflora
AAGTGACGTACTCGATCGAGTGCCCCTTACTCGATCGAGTACCACCCCTACTCGATCGAGTACCCATCAGACAGAGCCTGATTCCAAAACTGACATAACTTACTCGACAGAGTAAGTCCTACTCGATAGAGTAACTACAGGCACAGAAAACCGTAGTATTACAAAATGACCCGACTCGTCAATGTCCTTAACCCGACCCAAACTAATCAAGCTAAGAATTAGCCCGACTAAACCGAGTCGTAAGCGACCCGAACCCGACATGACTAGAACAGACTCAACCCCGACGACCCGATTGCCATAATGTAGAAAAATTACGAACTCTAAAGTTGATTAAGAAAGCTTGTGAACGAGGTCAATCGGAGCTCGAGCTCGGGTAGGCTCGAAACTCGTCGAGCCTACCAAATTGAAGCTCGGACTCGGCTCAAGTTCAAATCGATCTCGTTTTGTTATTAAATATGTTCACTTTCTCACCTTTTAAAACTAACAGAATATAAATATTTAACAAATAAGATTATAAAATATTAAAAGTTATTATATTATATTATAATATACTTATATAAATGTTCAAATAACATATAATTTAAGAAAAAAAAATATTACAATATAAAGATTATAAAAAAAAATATAAACGAGCTCAATTGAGCTTTCGATCCGAGCCTTGCTGAGCTCGGGGCTCAAGCTCGGTTTGACCGAGCAAGAGCCAAGCTTTGACCGAACCGATTACGAGGGCTCAACGAGCTGGCTCATATAATTGACATCCCTATTCAGGAGCAATAAACTTAATGTACATTTAGAGAGCGATAATGCACAAACATTACTCATTTCGTCATATGAATATGGTATCCCCTCTTAATTTATTTATCATAAATTAATTATCTTCTTTCTAAAATCAATTAGAAAACATAGTAATTTATTTATCATAAATTAATTATCTTCTTTCTAAAATCAATTAGAAAACATAGTAAATATTTAGATTAACCTCTCTAGGTATATATAAGTCCCCAATATAGTTTTTTAATTTTTTTTGAAGGAAAAGTCCCCAATATATATATACAGATTTTTTTTTTACAAGGTAAGAAAATTAGATTGATCATCTAGGGTAGGATCAACCTATCTCATCCTTTCGAATGAGAGAGGTAAGTTCATCGGCTTTCAAACCACCTCGAAAGAGTTGGACAAGAATGTCTAATCGAAGCCATAAAATCAGTAACTTTGTTAGCTTCCCGAAAGTAATGTTTAATTATCACTTGATCGAAGAAATGAAGGTCTAATTTTACATCTTTTATAATACTAGAAATTTCTCAAGGAATTTGTCAAGTATTGCGAATTGAGCTGATAACACATAAATTATCACCTTCCACAATTAGTTTTGAGATTCCTAAGTATTTAGCTGATAAAATGACTTCTTTTAAAGCGAGTGCTTCCTCAATAAGAATATTGTTGACCCGCATTTTTTTGCTCCTAACAAAACAATTTTACCATTATGATCTCTTATAGAATACCTAAAGAAGCTTTATTGACATCTATTTTCGATCCGTCAAAATTTAGCTTTAGAAACTCATTTCTAGGTTTCTCCCATCAAATTTCTTCCTTACTATTAGTGTTTCTAACTGGCACGTCTTTATCAGGATTGTTGAGATCCTTATGTCTAGTCTCATTCCAAATCTTAGTGTATATTATTACATAATTGAGTAATTTTGTAGTTACTGATGTTTAACTTATTAAAAATAATGTCATTTCTATGGAACCATGCATTCCACCAAATAAATACAATCTTAATGAAATCAGCTTTGGGAATTAGGTTTTTAAGATGACTAAGTTTCGCTATAAAACTTAGATTTGCAATATTATCATAAATTGCCAAGAAATTGTTAAAGCTAATAATGTTCAAATCTTGGATAACAGATCTAACCAAGGGACATTTGAAAAAGAAATGATCTTTATCTTCAATGGGATGATTGCACAAAACATATTGAGGTGGGACAATTATATGATTGTTAAGAAGCATACTTTTCGTAGGGAGGTCATCAACACAAGTTTTCCAAAGAAAAAAATTCAATTTTGGAGGAACATTTAGTTTCAAATCCAGTAAAATTCGCATTTGTCAATATTTTGATCGAACAAGCCTTGTGCTAATCATGTCGCTATTTTGGTTGAGAAATTTCCATCAACAGACAACCCCCAAAGGAGGGTATCTTGAATATCATTGTGCGCCAAGGGAATATTAATGATCTGATTAACAATATCATTATTCACTATTTCAGATAACTTGCTGACATTCCATTGCTTATCAAGGGTTATGAAATTTCTAACAAAAAGATTGAGATCATGAGTCCTATGAGTATCAATATTTCTAGTAAGGGGGTAAGGAAAAACCCAATTATCAGTCCAAAATTTGATATTGTTACCATTATCCACCTGTCATCCCAACCTCTTTCTAAAAAAATCCCGAATACTCATGAGTTTACGCCATACGCCATTGTCACGAGCAAACTGAATTAGGTTTATGTTCAGTCCCCAATAAAGTTAAAAGACTTGAAACCCTCTAACTCTAATGCCTTAATGGCTTAGTAATTGTGCACTCAATTTTTGTAGCAAATTGTTTAGCGTTCGAACCTCTCCTGTGATACTTTTAGACGTTTAGTTGTGTTATTCATAGATTGTTAGACCTGACAACATTTATTATGCTCTTACACATCTGTGAATGGGCAGAATGGCCTTGCTCGTGTCTTCATATATAGTGGTCGTGTGCTATACTTTAAACTCACAAAATCAGATCTTATAGTGTACTTCATTTTTTGCATTTATTAAACATTGTTGAGTAAATAAAGGTTATGTGGATGTCAATTGATTTAGTGAGTATTGCATGAGACGTGGTATTCATGATCTGGGTTCAAACCTTGTCAGCATTAATATCGTCCGTGTGATTTTCTTCTTCCCCAAAAAAGTAAACAAGCATTGATCTCTTGGATTATACCTCGTATTATTTTCGGGCTGGTCTAAGACCATGTTTTTTTCGGCTAAAAAGAACTAAACTGGACTTTAATAGAGCTGTATTGAACTAAACTAAAGTAAGAGTTATGTCATGTTCATTCTGGCTTAATTACAGCTCATTTTAATTCATCTTAGCTTTATTCAGTTCAACTTATCTTTTCACAAATTAACTCTTGCATCAGATCCATTCAATTCACTTTTATTCACCTCCATTAAGTTCATTCAATTCAACTTCTATCGGTAGAAAAGAATAKGGTCTTAATTTGTTAAGAGATGAGTTGAATTAAGCTAAAGCTGAACTGAACTGAACTTAAATGAGTTGAAATTAAGTCAAAAAAAATAGGGCCTAAATGTTTAATAACCACCTATCATGAGTCGTTTGACAAAAGAGTAGCTAAATATATAATTAATTTAAAATTCATACCTCTTGCTTTGTCAAGTTTTCACGTTGATAATTATATTCTAGAATCGGCTCTAGATATCATCCTATTCATACTAATAAATCATATTGTATATTTTTGCTCACGCCGAATTTAATTTGTGACAAATAATTTAGTAATTTTTTTATTTATTTAAAGAGAAAGTAAAGAGTTGTTACAACAGAGAGATGTAACACACATATTAGAAGATATAAGGTCGTTGTCTGACATGCATTGACTAATTAATGTATAAGATAAACATATAGGAAGTAGTAGCTTGTGTGGTAGGGAAACAGAAGTGAATTGTCGGTGTCATTAGTTGTTGGGATTATTTATGTATCAAACAAACAAACAAACCCATAATATATTAATATGTCTATTTCCATCCCTCGCTCTTTCCGCAATCAAAAGCCTATTTAGATCCTCTATCGTAAAATGCGTTTCCATCTTTTGTCACCTATCTCCCCCCGCATCTACAATAAACTTCATTCCACATATTATTACCTAAACTAACGCAAACGTAAACTATTGATCACTAGAACAAAGGAAGTATATATAACATACGAAGTTACAAACAAGAAAGATAGCGGAACATGAAATATGTTCATATGTCTTATGTCGTCACTTGATTATTGAAAAATAATGGTTAATATTAGATTTGATGTGTTGTTTCAAATTTGTTTTTTCCCTTATTAGAGTCACATTCATCTATATAAAACAATGAAAAGCTAAATAGAGTATACCCCTAATTAAACAAAGAGGATCTAAATTCCGCCACAAATTATGTTTTATTAATACTATACATATTATTCATATCCAACATTTTATGTGTACGAATGACTAAGAAAAGACTAAAGCTTAAGTTTGAACACCGTTAATATTTGATATTCCATATATATATATTTATCATCTAATTGTACGAATAACTAAGATTTTTTATCCACCAAAATACGAATAATTAAATATTAATTTCAATTCAGACATAATTCCTCCATCGTAGTAATCAATTTCACCTTTTTACGACTTCAAACAAAGATAACTAGTGATATATACTTAAACATAAGCTATGACATAAAGAGTATAACAATTAACAAGTGCTTTCTATTAACAATAATAACAATAATAATAGACGTTATAATTAGAATAGGAAATGATGTCAATGTCAAAGACAAACCGTCCATTAATTAAGTCAGGTAGCGGGTCTGTTCTTCCGGTAACGTTTCTGTAACTTGAATGCCATTCATAATTCATTCTCCATCTCCTTTTTAATGCTTTTTTACTTATTTCCTTACATTACTCGTTTTTCCTACTATTTTTGTCTATATTCTGCTATTTGCATTTAATCTTTGTCATTTAATTAAAACCGTTTTTCTCTAGTTAGTACATACGTAACGAATACGGAGTATTTTATCTCAAAATAATACTATGAGATACGGTTTTACGTAATCTTTTCTTTAGAAACGGTTTTACGTAATATTAGTAATATCATGAGTAAGTCTTCTGTAAAATGGTTTTACAATAAAAACATAATAAAACCATATGACAAAGACCTTGATGTCTTTATTGTTGTAAAAGTTCTTTTTATTATAAATAACTGCGTCAAAGTTAGGCCCCCGAATCTACCATGGCGAATTAATCAGTGGAGGACCTTAATTATGCCAAGAGGGGACCCTTTTAACAAGTTAATTTTAGCTATATTTCATTGAATAAATTAGCATTCGACCCTCCTTTACTTATACCCTGTGAGATTAAATGGTCAAATCTTGGCTTCTTTATTATTTGTTTCAAGATTCACCACTGCGAATTATATATTAAAACAAATTTGTTTTTCTGTTATTACAAATGAATTAAAACTTTCACAAATTATAGAATAAGACCCTCATACACAGTAAGATGCTCCATTATTATAAAAAAATATTATTCGTTTAATACTAATATAAATGAAGGGTTTTTTGTCAAAAGGTACATTTATGTCATAATGCACGCAGGTACCTAACATTTTTTTTTTTGCTCAAAAATACCTAAAGTTTATATTTCATTTGTTAACAAGTAACAATTAATGTTTTTCGTCAAAAAAGTTAAATTTGGGGTTTGTTGTGATGGGAAAATGTGATTTATTTTACTCTCCTTAATCCTTTTCTTTAAGATTGATTAATTATATAAGGAATTATAGGTAGAGAGGAGGACAAAGAGTTAAATTATGTGATTAATTAGTTTTAAAGAAAGCGATTAAGGATAGAGTAAAATAAATCACATTTTTCCGTCAAGTCAAACCTTAATGTCAACTTTGTTTGGACGAAAAACGTTAATTAGTACATGTTAACAAATGACATATAAATTTTAGGTACTTTTGGGCAAAAAATAATGTTAGGTACCTGTGACTTAAATGTTAGATAGGTTCTGACAAAAAAAACATAAATAAATTATCTTTGTATATAATAAGACCGTCTAACAATGTAAAACCGTCCCAAAAACTTATATTCCTCGTTTAAAAATACCAAAATTCCAAGTATAGGAGGAGGAGTAGCAATGAGTAATGCAGATAAACAATTCTGACTAACAGTTAAGCTTCACTGTCAGAACATCTCTAGATTTTTAAGATCCTAAATAATTTTTCATTTAAATTTATATACATTATTTAATTATATTCATTCAAGAGAGAAGAAGGAAGCTTCCATTTTTATGCTTCTCTTACACTATATGCAATCTTCCAACTAAATTCAACAAAGCAATAACAAGAAAAAGAGAAGAGAAGAGAAGAATTCCATTGCATTTCATTTCTTTACATTGCTTTCTCTTTCTTCCCATTAACCTACCACTGATAACTACTCTTTCTTTCCTTCTTCTTTAAACCTTCCCAACATCAACATTTTCAACAACAACAACAAAAAAACAACAAACAATTCTTCATTTTCACACAAACTTGAGTTTTGTATAGCATTCTTTCTAAAAAGATTGCATCTTTTTGTGTTTTTTACTTCAGATGCAACATACCCATTTCATGATTTCATGTTTTGATTGAGTAATTGTAATGTGGAAGTAATTTTGGCATCTGGGTATTTGTTAGAATTCAAAATGGTTGTAGAATTGTTGCATTCTGATTTCTGACTGCTGGTTTCTGAGGTGAGACTTTTTTTATTGCTGAATTATGTGAAATATTGCTGACAAATGTTAGTTTTAGTCGGTGGCAGACCCATGATTTGCAGTTAGGAGTTAATGAGTAATGTGAATGTCATAAGGTAAACTCGGAAAATTTCAAAAAAATTCATTGGCTAGGAGGGCGAGCACCCCTGCTAGCCCCTCCTAAATCCGCCACTGGTCTTAGTTATGTTTCAATTTGTCTTCTGTTTTTTTTTTTTTTTTTTTTTTTTTTKTTCTGACTATTGAGGAAAAATCATTGAGGTTAATATTGTTTTGTTTGCTCCTCTGATTTCGGCTTTATTTATTGTTCCATTCCCTTTTTATTGTTTTCAAGATGTGGATTTCAGGAAAGTTGCAGTAGTCAATTGAGGCTTTAGTAGTTCAGTTTCTTGTGAAATTTACATTTTTTTCTTAAATTGTGGAAGTATGATATGTGAAATGGTCTTGTATCTCCGTCTTAAACAAGAATTTGTGCATATATATATATATATATATATATATATATATATATATATAGGTCTTATTGTCTTAAGCAGTTTTCAACATTTGTACTTTTTTTTGTTTTGAAAGGTATCTAATAATCAACAAACATGGCATCTCAACTCAGTGCTGGATTGACCAAAAAAGTTGGTGGTGTTAGGGTGTGGGAGTTAATAGGTATTGTCTTTGGAGCCTTAATTGTAATCATTCTCTCCATATTGCTCTATCTCTGCCTAAGCGGCCGAAAGAAGTCGAAAAGGACCAACAACAGATTACCTGTCAGCCAAATTCCTTCTGTTTCAAAGGAAATTAGGGAGATTAGGATGGATCAAATTGTACAGAACAAAGATGAACTTATCACAAAATACCATGAGAAGGATACAAATAGACTATTGGTCCATCCAAAAGTCGAGAAAATAAAAAATGAAGGCGATGGCAGCCAGTCTGGTTCTTGTACTCATATAGACAAAGATGGGTATGAGCATTTTAGAGATGATGGCTTGGGAAAGTTTGATGAACACAAGGCTTGTATGCAAGCGGTAACTGCGCCTTCTCCACTATCTGGACTCCCTGAAATCTCGCACCTTGGTTGGGGTCACTGGTTCACCTTAAGAGACCTTGAAACTGCGACAAACCGCTTTTCTAAACAGAATGTTATTGGCGAGGGAGGATATGGAGTTGTTTATCATGGCGAGTTAATCAATGGAACTCAAGTTGCGGTCAAGAGGCTTTTTAACAACCTGTAGGTTATCAATTGTCGTCTTTTCATATTCCTATACCTTGCAACTTGTTGAGAATATATTTGGTATGATCGGTATTGTTATGCTTAAAAGATTTCAGGTTATAATGATTTACTTCTCTAACTGCAGTGGACAAGCAGAGAAGGAATTCACTGTGGAGGTAGAGGCCATTGGT
Organism: Silene noctiflora; assembly: GCA_009801015.1. Lineage (NCBI taxonomy): Eukaryota > Viridiplantae > Streptophyta > Magnoliopsida > Caryophyllales > Caryophyllaceae > Silene > Silene noctiflora. Next base: position 126,278 of record VHZZ01000077.1, read on the forward strand.
CACGTGCGGCATAAAAACTTAGTTAGACTTCTCGGATACTGCATTGAAGGAACGCATAGGTAAGATTTTAGAAACACAACTACAGCTTCAATGCATAATACCTTTGGCATGACCACCATGGCACCACCACCAACATTTTTTCACCCATGGGCACCAAGCACTTGCATCTATTTGTGAGGGTTTTATCCAGGTTGAACAGAGAGATCAATTTCTATTCCCTAGGAATGCAACAAAGGTAGAGCTTTGTCGCCCTTGTGGTCCTAACCAGTTCAAATCAGAGTTATCAGACTACATCGGTGGTGTAAAAAAAAAAGAACATAAAAAAATCTCGGCTCTTTGCTCTAGAGATATGCATGAACATTTTAAATTATAGCCTATATACTTTTGGGTTTAACACTATTTAGCTGAGATTCAACTGTTCGTGTGTACCCTTTTCACACTAGCAACATTGCATCCTGTACCAGCTATTTATTTCATTTGAAACTACAATACAGGTTACTGGTTTATGAGTATGTCAATAACGGAAACTTGGAGCAGTGGCTTCATGGTGCAATGCGACAACATGGAAATCTCACCTGGGAAGCACGCATGAAGGTTCTCACTGGCACTGCAAAGGCGTAAGTACTAGAATACTCACAGCAGACTTCAAACTTTCTGGTTTATTACATAAAACACTGATTGCAATATTGTTTCAGCCTCGCTTACCTGCACGAAGCAATTGAGCCTAAAGTTGTGCATCGTGACATTAAGTCAAGTAACATACTGATAGATGACGAGTTTAATGCCAAGGTTTCTGATTTTGGTTTGGCAAAGTTGCTGGGTGCTGGGAAGACTCACATTGCAACAAGAGTGATGGGCACTTTTGGGTGAGTTTGTCTAATCCGTTCTGGTATCTTAGCTCTAAATACTATCTTGATTTTTTGGTGAATCATTATGACATATCTTGTTTCTTGCTCTTTTTCTGTGTTTTCAAGGTACGTGGCTCCAGAATATGCTAATAGCGGCCTTCTAAATGAGAAAAGTGATGTATACAGTTTTGGGGTTGTTCTGTTGGAAGCTATTACTGGGAGGGACCCGGTTGATTATGGTCGTCCTCAAAATGAGGTACAAATGCCTGAAATTTTTGCTTCTCATACCCGTATACACAATTCTCATTTGAGGCTGCCTTCTTTCATGACAACTGATCATTATAAGCCTTAAAACCAAGAGACTCGTGTTCAATGCAAAATAATTCGAGCTCTCAGTTGCTTGCTTACCTAGGGCCTGAAATCACTCTCATTCCTTAAGCAATGGAAGCTAACCACAGAGAAATTTTACTGGTCTGATTTTAGGTAAACCTTGTGGACTGGCTGAAAACCATGGTTGCCAATAGGCGTGCAGATGAGGTGGTAGATCCCAGCATTGATACCATGCCATCAACAAGGGCCCTTAAGAGAGCACTTTTGACCGCATTGAGATGCGTAGATCCAGATTCTCAAAAACGGCCTAAGATGGGTCAAGTTGCTCGAATGCTCGAGTCAGAGGAGTATCCCATACCGCGTGAGGTATATTCTTAAACCCTTGTAGATATTCAAATATAATGACCTTGTATGCATGTCACAGCATGGTCTATTTAGCCCCACTCTAGTGTATCCGCGAAATAGAAAAAAACTTTTTTTTTTCTATATGAAAGGGTCCCTAGTTGTGAAGGGAGGCACAAGAGCAGTTCTGAATTCTGATGCTTACGTGTCTTAGACACCACCAACAATGCCTTACGAACTAAGCTAGCTATTAGGTTTCGATTTATCACTTGGAACTTGACTGTGATTTAGAGTGCTACTTGCTGTGTGAGTGTGTTACCTAATCGGGAGATTCAATTATCCATTCTCCACAATTCAATGTGGAACTGATCGACTGATGCAGTACTGTTTCCCGCAAACTACACTTAAGTTGCGTAATAAACCACATTCTTCTAGTCCATACTATTTTAAAGAAAGACAAATTAAGCACAAATACAAACATCGTCTAATGGTTTTATGGGTTGGATGTGCAGGATCGAAGACGTAGAAGTACTCAGGACGTTGACTCACCAAGAGACAGTTTCACAGGCTGATTGGTACACACCCCTCCATTCATTCACAAAGCTCATTGTCAAAAAATGCGTCAAGTCATAAGAGTTGACGGTGAACAAGTGCATTGACATCTTACACTATCAGTTAGATTATTGGGTGACGAAAAGAACCCGAGTATATATGTAGTTTTTGGCCTCTTATTTTCTTTATTTCCCTTGATATTTTCTTTTGTTTCCTTGATTTGTTTTCCTTTTGTATTGACTTACTTGGTCGGATTGACGAGAGCATTTGAGATACTAGAGTATAGTTACGGCATACTTGATCAAACAGAAGTAATGCAGCTCCATATATGATGCTGTGGGGATTTACTGAGAGATGTCAAAGAGCCAGGATTACTGTGTTCTGTGTATAGGCAAAAATTATAGGCAAATTATTGGATTGTTATTATCTCCCGAACATGTCAATAATGATTGATGTCTGTATTTAAGCATGTTCTTTTGTTTCCTGAGCACTTTTAGACTACTTCCTTTGAATCAAAGTCAAACTTATATTTTATTAGATGTTATGTAAAACCGTTATACTTATACAATATATCGTTCTTTAGAGCATATTAGTATTTTAATGAGATGCTTAAGTTTTTATTTGAGTTTTTTTTATGTAGCTTTCCATCTTATACAATTTTCAAGTTAAGGGTGTTCATTGGTCCGGATTGGACCAAACTAGATGGACTGAAGACCTAAAGGTGGACCGAAAACATGACCGAATGTAAGGATGGATTGGACCAAATTTAGTTTCTTATGTAAATGTGTTAAATAGACTATAATTTAGGTGATATTATGATTTTCACAAATTCTCATTTGTGACGGTCGATATCCGTCACAAGCTTGTAACAGGTCAAATAAAAACCACATGGAAGGATAAAGACAAGTAATTTGTGATTCCCTATGCATTCTACTTTTTGTCTTATCTACCCATGTGGGTGATACTTGACTCGTTACAAGCTTGTGACGGATATATCCGTCAGTGAGACCTATTGTATAATTTTATTCTTCCAAAATATACTCTTCTAAGTTTGACATATTTTCCCCTTTTGTTTTGGATTCAAATTAAGAAAGGGGGCATATTTAGCTTCTTACCCCTCGTAAGTCGTAACACTCCTGCTTTCTCTCATCCTTATGCACAACATTCCAGTATTTATCACCATCGTTTCCACCCGCATCATCCAATCAATGACGCCGGAGAACTTGATCTGTCAAACAACTTCTGATGGCGCCACCACCATACACAATCGTGCCTCCACCCTCCATGTACACAGCCACCAATCCACCATCAATGCCTCCTCTTCTTTAGTTTGTCTAAATTATAAATAACAACTAATCTAACCAAAATTGAATACTTTCTAGAATATATGTATTTCACATTATAATTGTAACACCTCGATTATCCGGCCAAGATAATCGAAGCGTTACAATCTCGGTTGCCCGAGATAGTATTTCAAAACTCCAATAAAAGAACATTTTATTGATAATATAAGTTTAATGATTACAAATAACGTAAATAATAAATATAACTCGTTTACTACGACCTCTAACTCATGTTTACAACTCGACTCCGATCTTGTAGTGCGACCCCAAATCCCGAATGCTTCATAAAACCTGTAATCAACCTGCTCCCCATATGATCCGAAATATCATATGGATCGACACAGGTCACCCCGGAAATAGGTGACAATTAATAGAAGCCACAATGGTCAGTTTCGATAATATAAATACATATGACACTACAATGAAACACAGATATGAAATATGACAATGCAATGCATGAGGTGAAATCTCCAACCACACCACTCCGGTACTTCGACACACCTAGACGTACCCACAAACCGGTGATGACACCGCGACACCGCCCACCAAAACAACCCGGACCGCAGTCCGTAAGAAGGTACTCCGGACACACCGGTGGTACCGGGCCCGAGAGCGACTCAGATCCCCTGTCAGACGACGTGACTCAACCTCACGTGTCCCTCCATAACTCAAGCCATTAATGTGCACATCGCTCTTGGAGTGAGAAGCTCCAAGAGGCGACCCAAGTGGAAGACAGTCTCTCAACCGCCTTCCGTATCCAATACAATCACCACACCACCGCCATCAATCTCCAATAAGAATATGAGACATATGAATGCAATTATAACACAATCCCGAGTACAATCCTTTATTCGACATATTACAACATAACATGTGATTATGCAATTCTAACTCCTACATGAACTCAACAACCACCTTAATTACCATGTGAATGCAAGATACTCGATCATATCATAGGATCTAATGATAAATGAATGCAAAACTCGTATATAATATCGAAACCGAGTAGGATTAACCTACCTTTAAGCGTTCTCCAACAAGCTACACGAATCCAACCCGATTCCGTCTCATAAAACCGTCTCATCCTACAATAATCATATAATAACTATCATAAATCGTCATACACTATAATACAACTCAAAATCCTTTATTGTTACTCATTAATTACTCTCACACTAACAACAATTACTAATTAAACAACCTAATTGAAAATCCCCAAAATCTAGGGTTCATAAGACTAGAAAAGGGTAGATCTTACTTACATAGGTGGAAGGATGGATAGGTAGGTGAGCAATCCCTTAAAGCAAGCTTAAATCCATGAGTTTAAGAGGGTTTTAGAGAGAGGGAGAAGAGAGTTTGGAGAGATAAGGAAAAACATAGGAAAATGAATTAGGCTTAGGAGACGAAATGTCTTTTATCGAGTACTAACAGTGTCACTCGGTCGAGTGACTCAGTCCACTCGGCCGAATGCCACCTACTCGGTCGAGTACACTCTGTACTCGGCCGAGTCAACACTATTCGGTTAAGTAGGCGCTCTACTCGGCTGAGTCAACCTTACTCGGTCCACTGTCAGCTTACTCGGTCCACTCTAGCCTTCACTCAGTCTAGTCTAAGCTCCACTTGGTCTAGTGTAAGGTCCAATCTTCCCTCCTTAAAATGATCTTCGTTCTCGAAGTTCGCCTCTAACTCTTATTCCAAAACATTCATTGTCCTCGAATCTCGCTCTTGCGTAGTGAAGAGTTAGGAACGATAAACACCTAAGAGGGGGAGGGGGTGAATTAGGTGTAATACTACGGTTTCCCCTACCTGTGGTGATTCGANATATAATATCGAAACCGAGTAGGATTAACCTACCTTTAAGCGTTCTCCAACAAGCTACACGAATCCAACCCGATTCCGTCTCATAAAACCGTCTCCTCCTACAATAATCACATAATACCTATCATAATACATCCTATACTACCATACTAACAAAAACTCCTTATTAATACTCACTAATTACCCATTAATCTAATTAAAATCACAAATTATCGAAACATACAAAAATCCTCAAAAGTTAGGGTTAAGGGAGATGTTAGATCTACTTACAATGGTGAATGGATGGTGAGTGAGGTATAATAATCTTCAATCCAAGCTTAGACTCCATAAAAACATATTTTGGGAGGATTTTAGAGAGAAAGGGAAGAAGAAAGGAAATGAATTAGGGTTAGGGGAGAAATGACATTTATCGGGGACTGACAGTGTCACTCGGTCGAGTGAGCGGTCCACTCAGCCGAGTGCACCTACTCAATCGAGTGCACTATGTACTCGGCCGAGTCGACTCTACTCGGTCGAGTAGACACTCTACTCAGTCGAGTCCACCCTACTCGGTCCACTTCTAATCTTCACTCGATCTAGTTTAAGCTCCACTTAGTCTAATGTAAGGTCAAATCTTACTCTTGTATGGCTCTCACGCATCTCAAGGCTTCTCGTACAGTCCCAAAATATCCGGGTATTACAAATAATGCTTTCAAGTTGGCTCAATTTGGTATTCCTAAGTCTTATCTCTATTATATTTCTTAATCAATTCATAATCTGTCACCCGATCCGAAAAAAAGTCAAAAAATGTACAAGATGAGATAAATTGTAGTGGTTACAAATACATAAAGTAAACTAAATAATTATTTGTACACTTGTAAAACAAAAGCATTACTCTGTATGTATGTTTTCGTACCCATTTTATTATTGGTTGTACCTCAAAATGTCTATTTCATTTGGTACATGTTTTCATAACAATCGTACATATTTTATCATGTATTATAATCATTTCTATAAGTACTCCATTTTATAGTATAGGTACCTATTTTATTTATTTTTGTACCATGTTTCCATCAATTTGTAACTGGTCTCTCAATAAATTTAGTGAGAGATCGTCTTTCAGGAGATTTATTGATTTTAGAAACATGCTTCTAACGTTTATCTACAAAAAAAAAATGCACCGCATGTGAATGAAAAATGTAAAATAATTTTTTTTTTTTGTAAATAACCATCCAAGAATATGGGAGTTATAAAAATAAAAATATATACAAAGAAAAACAATTCACTACTCACCATTTAGATGAAATTTCGATACCTAATAATGTAAAAGATTATAATAAATAAATTAGAAGGGTAAGTAGTGAAATAAAGGTCGAGTAAAGTGATCCTTCCTTTATAAATTGAAGAATTTTGGGTAAAATAATCGATTTCTATGAGCATGATCGAACTTGAGAACTAAAAATTAGGAATGAAATAATTCATGGTCTTTGATTTAAAAATAGAATGAAAAAATCCATGGTCTTTGATTATTGAGAGATGGGAGTAATGAAATGTAATATATTCCGTACTAAGTATAATGTATCAATCATTGAAAAACTTAGCAAGACAAAAGTCGAAGATAATAAGTTCATGTAAATGACAACGTGCCATGGTGTCGTAGAAAATTGAAAAACTCGCAACATGTTTTTTATGTTGTGTTCTAGGCAAAATGAATGAGATTCGGGTGAATTGTTAACCAATTTTTAATTATATGGCAACATATGTACGTAATATTTTATGGGTGAGACTTGGTATAATTCGGTTTGGGTTATTTTCTGGGTGGGCTTATATCTACAAAAAAGGTAAAACTGTGTTTTGTGTGAGGGTGAAGTTACGCGGGAAAAAACAGGTGAGTGCTTTCTGTTTTATTATTTTATATAGAAAGATAGATACATTGCTGTTTTCTCCAAAAGTAAAAGATGTCTTACAAAATACAAATATCAAAGCATAAAATTATTACGAAGTACATTGTTTTGTGAGATGTTACAATACGAAAATGATGTCAGTTGTGTTAATGTGCACGAAGCTCGCT
>VHZZ01000077.1:164913-185970 GCA_009801015.1 Silene noctiflora
GTCTTTCGTTCTTGTCTGTGTTCTCATACTGAACATTTTGTGATACGAAGTCCCAAAACATAAATTATTCAAGATTCTCTTAAGCATTGGGCAGGAAAGAAAGCTGAAGGGAGAATCCAATGATTTGAGTGACTAATATGATCCGTCTTAATGAAATACGGAGATGTCATTCTTTCGAGAGTTCAGAGTACTTCAGTGTAGCTGTTTACCTGGTACTGTAATTTTAGTACCATTTTTCTTAGCGTTACAACAACATTAATAAATAATTAACGCGAAAAAAGAGTTCAAAGTACTAACTATATACATTGTTACTTCAGTACATCGAGTGATCGAGTAATGAAAATTTGAATTGGTGAAGTGTAGGGCAATTCTCCTTTGGTGTGACAGCAAGAATGCGCGCATTATCTGCATGCCAATGGAAAATTGTCCTGGTATTCACCATCAATCATGCGATATGTAGCTTCTGAAGTTTCTGCTTAACAAAAGAAACAAGATGGAAAGTGCCTTTCGACACCTCGGAAAATTAAGGAAAGTCTCCTCTAAAGAAACATGTATATGTGCATCAATTGGAAAGTAATAGTATTACAGTCCTGTAATTGCCTTTGACATCATATTTATACCTCATAGATTTTCAGTTTCTGCGGAATTATGCGTAAGAAGACGAGAGCATATGCTGGTATAAACTTGTGTAATGCATGTTAGACAGACGAACTTTTAATCGGCCCTGTTCATTCCACTATAGGATATGATTCGTATGAAGGTGGTTGATCAACATCCTGCAATACTTTTTCACTTGTCGGATTCGACTAATCGGCTATGCTTTTACAAGACAACTGATTATATTGTTTATAAATGGTACGCTTTGATTATAGTCAGGAACTTCGGCATATCAGTCTTCAATGCAAGATACTTCACTCACGGAGAATGTTCTTATATATAGTTTGAATAAGCCCAATGAATGATCAAATTATATATTTTACAAAAGTGGAAATGGTAGTTAAATATTGATAAACGAGGAGAAGAAAATAAAAAGGGGGTACAGTTGGAAAGTTTATGTCAAACTTGGGAGATATTAGTAAAACTTGGGCGACAAAAAGTAACCGCGGTTAGATAACAGGTGATTTTAATGTTATTGTTGTTTGTTCCATTATAGATCAACAATGAAAACGGCGGCCACTGACGGGCAAACTTGGGAACTTGAGAACATCAAAACCACCTTTTACCTAAACTCCCTGAATGACATTTTGGGTTCCGGTCAAGAAAACCCTGGGAAGATGATCCGGGTTACTTTAAGTGACTCATTATGTCAGATATGGCTCTGTTAAGTATGACTATGCATGCGAGTTCTAATAGCTGTAAACATGTGCTAGAGTTATTCAGTGAGTTGGATGCGGGTCGTTCAAAGGGACGATTTATGGAGATGCTATTTTTGTCGAGGAAGCATGTTCACTCTAAATTGTTCGAATGTTTTCAGACTTGGGCGCAGGCAGGACGATTGGATAATGTTGTTGGCTGGCATCTTACTAGCACTTTTGGCAGATTCACAACTGAGACTGATATCTCGATACAGATGCGCATTTAAGGTTTGAAGGGGCCGCCCTTGTTTGCTGTTGTTATTGACTCAGGCTCAGCCTCCTATGTTTGCAGAGAGTTGAAGGGGTGTGTCTCGCAACGGAATTATCAGGTGTGCTCCTGCATCCAGGCATACGCTTTGTACGACTGCTCAAATAGCAGCACTGGTGCTCTCACAGCCACTATAAATCGCAATTCTCTGAAGATGTCCGACAGTGCTTTCTAATTCACAACTGATATTACTCTCAGATTACTATGAATTATCTTTAACGTGTGGCAAGGAAATGTTCTCTTAGCTTAATTAACCCAACTACGACCAGCATATATCCAAATCCTCGACTTCCCAATTGGTCCCTTACATTAAAAAACATCTAGCCACCGATCAGCTACCGCATAGACATTAGATGGCGAGACAAAATTTCCACCATTACGTGGCTCAACTTCAACAAGCTGTCTAGCCACAAGCTCCGCCAATTCGGAATTACAATGCAATCTACATGCCTCAAGAAGCACCCCCCAGGCTTGAGGGTGAAACCCGACAGGCATTGACTTGAGAATATCATAGGCGGCTTTTAAGTGGCCAGAACGACCTAGAAGATCAACCATACAAGTATAATGATCAGCAGAGGGAGAAATTAAATAATTGCTCTTCATCATATCAAATAAGTGGCATCCTTCTTCAACGAGTCTTGAACGACTACACGCTGTCAGGATGACAGTGAATGCCACAGTATCAGGGACTATCCCTTCAGAAATCATGTCGTAAAATAATTGAACAGCATTGGTTCCTTGACCGTGAATAGAACAACCTTGGATCATGGAGCAATATGAGATTAAGTCTCGCTTAGGCATATTTTCAAACAAATACATCGCTCTTTCTATATTACCACATTTAGCATTCATGTCCACCAATGCCGCAACAACATGAGGTCGACCACAATCAAAAGAGCTACAATTCATAACATATGAATCAAGCTCCCTAGCAAGATCCAAATTTTCTAATTGTGCACAAGCCGACATTACACTCACCATTATAAACTCATCCGGCCTAGTTTTACTCCCTATCATCTCCCTAAAACACCTCACAGCCTCATCAGGTTGTCTATTTTGCACGTAACCTGAAATCAAAGCCGACCACAAGAAACAACCTTTCTCCAAACACTGATTAAAGAACACCTCAGCAGACGCTATATCACCACTTTTAGCATACCCATCAACCATCGTCGTAAAAGTAACCACATTCTTACAAGGCATTTCATCAAACAACCTCGTAGCCTCATCCAACTCCCCTTTCTTCACATACCCATTAATCATAACATTCCACGACACTTGATTCCTCTTCGGCATCTCATCAAACACCCTCCTCGCACTACCCAATTCCCCATCATTCGCACACGCCATCACCAAAGTAGTCCAAGAAACCTCATTTCTCACAGGCATTTGATCAAACACCTTCTGTGCATCACCAAGCAACCTACATTTCCCATAAAAATCAACCAAACTCGAACCCACAAACAAATCATCCTCAATCCCATACTTTATCGACAACCCATGAACCCCAAACCCAACACAACAACTCAATTCCCTACAACAACGCTTAAGCAACGGCGGAAACGTAAAATTATCAGGACAAAACCCAGAAACCCTCAAACCCGACAAAACCGAAAGCGAACAACGTAATGGTACATAATCAAAACAACCCTTTAAAAACGCATTACAAAGACGATCATTAGGATAAACAACAGCATTAAACACAGAAGTTGGGTACTCAAATGAGATTTTCTTGTTATTATTAACGATAAATTTGTCGAAAAAGTGAGAAATGAAGTTAGTAATAATGTAATTGTCATTTTGGAGACCGTTTTGAATGATATGAACATGAATTTGTTTGAAATCTGTAAGAGTTTTGCAGGATTTTAGAAGGGTGATTAATGGAGGTGAATTAAAATGGCGTGTCATTGATTTAAGGAAGTTGAAGTTTTTGACATTGTTTGAGGTTTTATTGAGTTTAGTAGTGTGGGAAGAAAACGGAGGACCAAGGCGCCTTTTTTTTTTTCTTTCTTTGAATGCAAGAAAAAAAAGGAGGGAAAAGGAAGGAGGGTTTTGCTGGACTCGAAAACACTCGCCGTAATTAAAGCGGTCAATGATCATACTAACTTGCAAACAGGGCAGAACCAGATATTGCGTTTATGTAGGAGTTGATTTTTAAATAAACTAGTCTTACGGGTAAGTTATTTGAGTTTTGTATTATAAAAGTTATAAATTTTTATAGTAATTAATTATCTTCTTTTAAGTTGAATGTATTTATAGATAAAGTTTTAAAATAAAGCATTAAAATATTTCTACTTTTTTTAAACAATTTTAATACTCCAAATGTAGTAGTTAAGTATAAAGTCACTCTCTTTTAGTTGTTGTTGTCGTCGTCTTCGTCGCAATTGGCTGAGTAGTTGTCATAGTACGATATTATTCTCTCATTCTTTTTTATATATTCAACCGAACTTTTTATAACATTGACCCGTACCCATTTTAAATGAAAAATGTGACTTATTTTCTTATAGTTAATTAAAATGCAATTTGTGACCCTTTGAAGTTTATGACAATTTACCCGAGTAGTTAAATATTCAAACTCGTGATATTATGATATGAATATATATTAATTAAAAACCGATAATGCTATATATTTAAGAGATTTTATTAAAATATAAGACACATTATCAAGTGAGGCCATATTCAATGAAATACCTGAGTTGATCTAATTCTTTCAAATGAAGCTCGTAAACCGTAGAAAAATTAAGCCCAAAATACTACCATTAAGAATCGTTAGTCCATCCTCAATCCATAAATAGTATTTAAAAAATGTAGTTGTCCCATAATATAAACTTTACAAATTGTCATTTAAGACGGCGCTATTCAGGTCAAATATTATATTACATGTGTATATAAGAAAAAATATGCTACCTTTTCCTATTCAGTTTTAGACGATGCTATGTGTGGCTGGCTCGTAACACCATCGCATCTCATATCGCTTCAGTGCCTCCTCACTCTCACCTTATCTCTCACCCTAAATTATCCAATTTTCATCTCCGCCTCACTCTCACTCTCAACATGGGTAACCCTCTTATTTACTCGGATCCTCTCGGCAACCATCCTCTCTTCCTCACCGCCGCTCATCAATTTCGCGATCAATCTTCACTCACCATTTCATTCTAAATAGATTATTGCATGTTCGAATTGATGCCATCATTTTATTTATTTTTTCTTAGGGATTTTACCAAGTACCATGTATCATGAACTCAGTGATCCTCCATTTCATGCGATATTTTTTTTGCATTTTAAAGAGGACAAATTTCTAATATATACTCCGTATTTGTATTTTTTTTTTGCATTTTCTGGTGTTAATCCCATTTGAAAATATATACTCCGTATTTGTTTTATGCATTTTAGGGTTTATATTGCGTTTTAATTTGTTGTTTTTAATTTCTTTTTTAGAGAGTAATTGTCCTCTTTTTTTTTTTTGGGTTTCTAATGCGTTTTAATTTGTTTTTTTTCTTTTTAATTTCTTTTTCCCGAAAATTATCGGCCTCCTATTCTTTTAGGTTAGATCCAGTATATAATAATAAGCAGATTATTTTTCTTAAATTATTCACCCTGTTTTTAAATCTAATTTTTGGTTCTAGTAATTACTCCAGTCAATTCTAATTTCTGGGTTTTCCCTGGCTTTAATATTTGTATATTTAGCATTGGAAGTCATTTACGGCAATACAGAAGAACTCCTGCAGTTGTTTAAATATTACCAATTTAATTATTTAAAATAATTGTTGTAATTTTAAATATGTAATTTTGTATATTTAATCCTATATTTGTTTTTTTAATATTTAAGTCGTTATTCAAGTCAGTGTATTTCTTTAATAAAAGCGTCTTATTTGTGACAGACATTATCCATCACAAGCTGAAGACGGATATGTCCTCTCACAATAAGACAAGTGGGGGGGCAAGTGGGGGAAATGAAGCTCCCCATGGTTGGTGCCACTTACACGTTGTGAGAGGGACACTATCTATCTTCAGCTTGTGACGGATAATGTCCGTCTTCAATGCGAATTTGTATTGTTTAATTGAATAATTTTGTAATTGAGTTAATTGAACATCTAAGAGAAGTGTCTTATCAAAATGTTTGTAATTAAATTCTAGAGACAACGTGGACCCTTAAATTCAGGAATTAAGAAATGCCTCTATTGGTGTTGATTTAATAAAGTAGATAGTGATAAAAAAATTCTTAATAATTTGTCTATTTGAAATATAGACTAAGGCTTTGTAAGTCAACACTTTATAAAATTTGTACACAATTTAAATTGTACATTTCACTTTTTAGTCTTTGAGCCAAATACCAAACATGCCTAGAAACAAACAAAAGCTTTGTTAAGGTAAAAGAGATATTGAACTCCTTTTCATCTTAAGACGGATATTGTTGTCTTAAATAAGACCTTATTTTTTTTAGACTTATTGTATAGTGGACGATGTATAATAAAGCATTTTCGTATCATTTCTCACTCATTAGTCGTAAAATGATTGATATTTAAAGGGAAAGAAAACAAACAAAAAATGATAGAAGTTTACATACTCTATAACAATTAAAATAAAGAGCGTAACTTTAATTGTAAGCAAATTACGACAAAGAAATTGCTAATATCTATAATTGCTAGACAGAAATATTGTATCTATAAAACTAAGGGTATTTATTTTCACAGTACATATTTTACTCAACACAGTACACTTTTGACATTTTTACCCTTCTCATTTCATCTTCCTATTTTCCCTCTCTTAATTCTCTCTCATCTCTCTCCCCCCCACTTAACCCACAAGTCCACAACCACCCATATAATCTCATATAATGTATAGTGCTACAAACGATAATATAATGTATACGGTGAGTCTGCGATCATAATCGAAATATAATACATACTCGACGATAATATAATCTATAATGTAATGCACGATTAATATAATCTACTGTGTATAGAAATTTTTATGATAGAAAAAGATCAAACCCAAAATGGATGTGTACTACATAGAGGAATTTTTTATGAAAAAAAACAAAAATTAAATCAAAAAACAAAACCCACKGCATATGTACTGCAAATCTCCCACCACCCTTAACCTCCTCACCACCATTAGCCTTCGACTACCCACCCCGCTGACTGCTCACATCACCCAAGCATGGACAACCCACCGCAACGTGTCTCACCGCGACCTATCAGCCTTCGTTCCCGTATAATTGAACCCAACAAAAATGCCATCGACACACGATCATACCATAAAATAGTAATTAACAGATCATAAATTGTAATCAACAGACTAAATGACCTATTTTTAATCAAATTAGCATATGAATTTTGAAGGAATTGAAGTGTAATGTTTAAGTACGAGAGAAATAGGTTTTTGGTTTGTTTTAGTCTATGGGCATGCAAATGGAAAGTTGGGTGAAAAAAGTTCTGTAATGAGTGAAAATTGTACTGCGAAAATAAATTTCGTAAAAGAATACCGAACAGAGACACTACTCTGTAGTTTGTACTGTATAATGTAATAGATAGATTAATAGCAATATAAAACTTTCCTCGAAAAAATAACAATATAAAACTAAAAAAGATCTTAATCAAAATGTTAAGTTTTTGGGAGTCGAATCTAGGTAAGAAAACCAACTCTAAAACCACCACACCATAAGCCAACATTTGTCTATTTAATACTTCATATTTTATAAATGTTTTACCCAAAAACTACTCGGGCTTAAGCCCAAGTAGCCTACCCTTGGATCCGCCCCTGCTTGCAAACCACGTATACCAGGTCAATCACACTTTTTAAAGGGTTTCGGATTCAAAACTAAGAAGGCATAAGTGGAAAAATAAATCATGATGCAGGAAAGGGAACATGGTCATGACTCATGTCTCATGAGTCATGACAGATTGGGTCAGATTGTGTTATGTTTAACTCATCCTACATCCTTTATTAAATAATTAGCTTTGATTTTTAATGTTATTTATTTAGAGTTTTAGATACGATATTTTTTCAATTATCTCTTTTTTTTCAATCGCTAAATATATTGTGATACTCACTAATACCTTTGCTTTGATCTACTTCATCGCAAACTTTATGATTTAAAATGATTTATGATTCAGCGTGATAAGGTAAAATAAGTTTTGTTGATAAAGGTTCAATCAGTGTAATTTTTCAATTTGTGTTGACAATATAGTGAATGATTGCCACCAATATCCATAGTCCATCCCAAATAACCCTTGACAATTATAAGATTTATAACTTTTAAATTTGCTACAATTTGCAACACTCGGCATTAATTGTAACACTCGGCATATTAGCTATTGCACTTATCTATACAATATAATAAAACAACAACTAAAATATGTTTTTTTCCCTCCACCATCTCTATTTCATTAAACATAATTTTTAGGATCCTTTAAAAATAGGCCCACTAACTAAATAGCCCAATACATATAATTTTTTTTTATGTTGCTAACATGGGATTTTTTTTTTTTTTTTTTTTTTTTTTTTTTTTTTATGAGATTTATACCACTATGATTTTGTTTTTGCTTTTACCAATTTATCTATATTTTAAGGTTTTCATAATTTCATAATTTGTTTAAAATTTTGTTTTTTTTTTTAAATAATTTTCATATCTTATATAGTATATTACAATAAATTTATTATGAGATTGTTTTATAATTTATAATACAAAACAATATCACGGGTAACAAACAGGGGAAATCACGGTTAAAACTAAAATGAGTACACTTATTTTATAAATAGAAATAAAGTTAAAGAGTCATTTTTGTGTCATGATTAAAAGTATAAAGTTAGTCTTTTATATTAAAAACTCACCACTACTTCTATATAATAACATAAAAAGCCTAACTTGAGCACCATATTGTGACACGTGACGGTCTTAGTATCTCCTAGAAATAAGTTATTTTTAACATTTTGTTTAATCCTATAATTAATAATTAATTAAGACAACATAATCAATTTTACTTTTTATGTCTCAAGCACCTAACTCTTCAACTGTTTAGCTATTTACCGGTAATTAATTCCTTTTCCAAACATTAAACGCATTGTCCAAGTGAAATAATGGGTGGAGTTAAAGTTTTGGCCAAATGAAGAGCCATTTATACAATAACATAAAACGACTAGATTGAGCAGCTAACTAAACGACACGGGGCGGAATAAAATTACAGGGTAGATTAATTTTTTATAAAAAAAAATATTAAAATAGAACACGGAAAGACAAAGTAGTAATCATCAATCTTACGTAAACATTCATCTCCTTATTGTTATTCCACTCCATAATCACAATATTTATCCCTCTTTAGTGCAAGACTTTCATATTCTATAATTATGAAAACTCAACAAATTTTTCATCTCCTTATTAAAACTCCACTCCATAATCACAACATTTATCCCTCTTTAATGTAAAATTATTTATATTATATAATTATGAAAACTTAGCAAATTCTATGTATAAAAGAAGATCAATTGATAATAACTCTAACATATTTCTAGCAAAAAAAAAAAAAAAAAAATCATCGAGAAAGTTTATCCTTTTTATACTTTACTCCATTTTCATTTGTTCGATTTTTCAAAGCTTTGTGTTGAAGAGATAAGAGGAAGAATAGAAGTATATAACAAGCATTTGTAATGTATAGTTCGTTATTACCATTGTCGACTATTGATGATGACATTTGAAATCGTCGATTATCGAATACGACTATCTCAAATTATAATCTTAGCTTTGTAGTTTCACATCTTTAATATTGATAGAAGCATGTTTTGGTAAAAAATTTAATGCATTCAAAATTGATAATGTATAGTCAATTTGTTGGGATTGTATTATGTACAATAATAAATTATAGATGTATCGACTAAGCAAGGCAAGTTAGTGTAAGTATAGTATTCTCTTATGTTTTTAACGAATTTGGTTAAAAAGGTAGCATGTCTTTTATTTTGATCTTCTAACGTGAGAATGTTTCATGAATATCTATGTGATTTTATTTATTATACCTATCTCATTTAATTTATTTATTTTCATTTGATTAAGCTGTTAAAAGAAAATGAGTGAAAAATATTTTAATTATTAAATATAATTAATTATCTCTAAACTTACAACTGAGGTTAATACTACTTACTATTTCTATCATAATCATCATTTTAATAGAGTTGTAAACTAAGAAAAGTATCATATAAATGTCGAGCAAAAACGATATCACGCAGAATAATAAATACATGATTCAATAGGTAAAAAATTAAATAACCATTAAAGAAGAGTTAGAGTAGTCCTGTGATTTTTCACGGGAAATTAAACCAGTGATAGTATAAAAGGTGACACTATTAAAGCTTATACAACCACACACTTTCAAACTTTATTACGGAGTATATAGGAAAATACTGGTCAATAAAAATAAGCTGCGAAAGAACCAAATATTCATTCGATCACAATTCATAAGGTTTAAGCAAGTAGTTCTAACTTATATTGATACGTTATTACATCTACTTGCCCGTCTAATATTATAATACCGTGAAAATGAAAATAAATATATTGTTTACTTTTCGCCAAAATACATGAACAACAATTCATGTGCAACATTTTTGGTACGTCACTGTATTTAACCGCACAAGGCAATAAAGATGTCAATATGTACCATACAAATGAGATTATTATACTTGTGCTTACACAATTAATCCTAAATGTACCGTGAAGGGTACAAAGACTAGTATGTAAAGAAAGGGTTTACGACTGAAATTATCCGAACTAAATTAAATTAAGTTCAAATTTAGTTAAGCTAGGTTGAAGTAAATTGAACTAAATAAAACCGAGTTGAATATAACATTACCACACTCCAAGTCACTTACTAACCGGCAAAATCACTAAACTTGAGCTTTAGATCAAGCACAAAAATGGCGGAAAAAGCACTACTCCCAGAAATAATTGCCGAAATCCTCTCAAGATTACCAGTAAAACCCCTTTGTAGATTCAAATCCGTCTCAAAACCATGGAATTCACTAATCAATTCCCCCAATTTCATCAAACTCCACCTCTCCAAATCCTTAATTTCCGACAATCAAAACCCTAATCTCATCTTCTCCAGTTTCTCCATCTCCACCGCCGCAATTTCCGCCATTTTCCGATTCACGGAGCTCCACCATCCTCTGCTCCACTTCCCCGATTGCCTCGCTGTCACAATTATCGGTTCTTGCAATGGCGTCGTTTGCATTTCCCCTTTCGATAAAACGTACGCTTGCTTGTACAATCCTACTATCGGAACGCATCGTTTGCTCCCTCCTACGCCATCTCGATTTCCGGAACCTAATCGTAAGACGATGTTTCTGAATCATCGCCCGAAACCCGAGGAACATGTGTTTGTTTACGGGTTTGGGTATGATAGTGTTAGCGATGATTATAAGTTGTTGCGAATTCTCGAGTTTTATAGGAATTCTGTTTTTGTTGGTACTGAGGTTTGTTTGTTTAGTTTGAAGAATAATTCTTGGAAATATGTTGATGTTGGAGGCAATGTGTATGTGAATTGCGGTGGTCTTCAGAACTGTGACGGAGCGCTTTTTAATGAGGGTTTATATTTCGTCGTAAATGATGGAAAGATTAGGCCTTTTGTTAGGTGTTTTAATCTTCGGACCGAGACTTTCTCGATTATGGACCTTCCTGAGTTTGATGAGAAATTCGATATGTTTTGCTTTGGGTTGGGACAAGTAGGTGGACGTCTTAGTTTGTTACTGAACTATCAGAATATGGATCGTGGCGCATTGCGTGGTTTTAGATTGATGCGTGCTGATTTTTGGACTATGAAGGAGGAGGTTTGGGTTAGGTTGTTTAGTATTAGTGATATGTTGATCGTTGGGGCTTCAATAGATATTAAGGCTCTTGTTTACTCGAAAGATAGGTCAAAGATTTTGCTACAGTTGGATGGGTGGGGATTTGGCTGGTATGATTGGGAGAAGGGGAGTACTGTGAGAGTTTTAGTTCACGGGTTGCCTCCTGATAATGCTCCTTTTGATACTTGGACTTATGTCGAAAGCCTTGTTTCGTTACAGAATCGTAATGAAAATTCAAAGGGGAAAACTACCGTTCCAAAGAAGAAGAAAAAGTGTGGTTTTTTAGTGGCTTTTAATCTTTTATATGGTTGATTGCCTCTTGTTGTGATCTTATACGTGATCTTGTTGTGTACTCCGTAGTGTTTTGCTTAAGTGGTTTTCTGATGTTAATATATGATGACGATAAGTTCACTGGTAGACATTTATAGCATATTTGTCTTATGTTGGTTGATGTAACTTTGCTTAGTTAGTTGGAGAGTTTTGGTATGATAGTTTAGTGTATGGTAGTGATTTGGATGGATCAATTGTTTGTAGAGAAGCAGGCTTTTAGCATGAAGATCAGAATGATTCATGCTCCTTCAATAGCCTAATAGTGTTCGTACTTCGTAGTGTGATGGCTAAATTACATGTTTTGGATCACTTAATGTATAGTACATGATGTTGATGTAGGATAGTAGCTATACTTGCCTGCCGTTTTGCAAACACTTGACTTGTGTAATATTTTATGATGTAGTTCGTTCACGTATTGATGTTGCATTTTCTTGTACAATATTTTGCTTATGCCCTGTAACTTATATGATCACATGAGGATATTTTTGAATCTTCTTATGGATGATGGCATGATGTTTCTTATGTCTTATTGTGTTGCTGTTGCTTGTAATCGAGGAAATAGTGAGAATTTTCGCAAGTCATGTTTAATAGGTATGTTTTTATAGTTTGGCTTGGCTGCAATGTACTTTGCCTTAAATGCAACTATGCAAGGGTCGGAAGGACATGACAAAGTGTCATTGTGTTAAACACCTATTTTTTGGAAGAAAATTTGTGAGGGTTAACACTCCCTTTATCTCATAATAAAGTTTACACTTACTCGCGCTTTCCTTTTTTGGCTATCTCGCCACAAGTTTCACACTTTACTTCATTACATTTCTCCAAATGTTAGCATGATATTAAAAGAAATGACACGTTTTTACTGTCTCTTCTCACATAACCATCTACTTTTTCATTAATTCTGGTGTACCGAGGGGTCTGAACATTATTGTTAGATAGATGGAGTGTTTCTGATTCTTTTTGTTGAATCCTTTTACCATTTTTTTGTTTTAAAACTAGAGTGTTGAATTCTTATGATTTTCTATTGCTAGACTTGGAATGGCAGTTTTATTCATACTAGCCTCCCAAGCTCTCAACCTTTCCCTTTCTTTTTTTGGTAGGACTGATGTGGACCGTTTCCTATCATCTGGATTCAAGCTGAAGCTATGATCATTAGTAAGTTTTTATTATTATCTACTGGCAATGTTGTCTTTTTCTGCCAAAAAGTGGGTTCGCAGGGTGTTTTGCGTTGAAAATGTTTTAAAAATAAAGAATTTATGATATATCAATTATAAAGAAGTGTCTCGCATATTTTGGAAGTTCAAAAGGATTTTTTGATAATTAATCCTTAAATATGCCATTGTTCTTATATAATATGTGAGATTGTGAGGGGGCAATGTCATGTGCAAAATAAGCTAAGGGGTAATGTAGTCATCATTGTTGGCCATAATGGTTTTCTTTAAGACTTTGCGAATCGATTACGTTAGGAGGGAATGAGATGTTTAGAATACTGTATTGGAACTTATTTTGTCTAAACCCCGTAGGTTCCGTTTGTGTTGCAAATTGTTGATTTTTGCTGGTCCATTGAAGCAAACATGGGACGGGAAGCGTAAGACAAGAAGAGTTCATAATGTTGTCAAGGGTCGGTCGTAGTGCCTATGTGCCTATTATACTCTGCAGAATCCTGGGTGGTACTTTGTTCCATTCTCGAACCTATACCGTTGCTATGAAGGGATAATGATGTTGTTAAGGGTCAATCTATTGCCTGTGATACTGTGTAGAATAGAATCCTGGGTGGCACTTTGTTCCCATTCTCGAACCTATTCTAATGCTATGAAAGTATGAAGGACCAACTATCTATTTCTATTCAACTTGCTACTGTCTTAAAAATTGACCCAAAAAAATGTCATTAAAAAATGAAGGTAAATTGATACAGCACTTTATAGGAGAGCAGGAGTGGTAAGGAAGGGCGAAATGGTACTAGTTGCTAGATATAACTTGTGGGGAATAATCCTCCCTATGGTTAGCGATTGAATTTCAATTTGTGCGAGGATGTGTAATTTTTTTGCCCTGTTGAAGGGTTACTCTCTTTCCACGGCATTTCTGAGACTTGATGAAAATTCATTTAACGGTCTATGCTCATTACTTATTTTCCCTATTTCTGATCTAGGGTACAACAGAAGAACACTGGTGACCCAAAGCGGCGTGTATGCTTTTTCTAGGTCGGCTTGAAGTGTGTATGCTTGGACTTTTTATTATATAAGGATGCCAGATCGACAGAGTAAGTAGCAGTCAGGACTCAGGAACCATGTATCTTGTGATGTTTGCGAGTATATGGATACTCTGCTCAAGTCCTTGGTATGTAAGACTGAGCTTGTACATGGATTATTGGCTGCATGCCTGCAACCCCTGCCGTCTTGTAACCTACGCTGCCTTGAATATATTGCTTGTGGTGTTTGTGAATGTGAGTATGTGGAAATGTATAAAGCTGTTCGGTTTGTAATCTATGTTACTTCAATATGGCTATTTACCTAGAATGACTACATGTGTAATAGAACGGTTCTCCTATTTGGGACACATGTTAAAAGAGCTTAAATCGGAAAGGTTGACATTACGTATTGCATTAGAAAATGAAGATGTTTACTTCAAAAATTCCATCGAAATTAGCATGGATCAGCTACGCGTTATCCCAGCCAATCCGCTACAGGCCCAGCTAGACCTGTGACCTTACTCATACCGGGTCAAGGTTTGTAAGTTCAAACCCGGTCGGTCTATTGGCTCACTTCTAGCCGGAATGGGGCATCAACATTGGAAATTCAAGAAGTCAACATTAGACCCAACAGAAAATCTATTCACTCTATCTGCAGTCTGCACCCACCTACTCTAGGGGTAAACTCCGAGACCGAGAGTAAACCATATAAAAAGGACCCAAATTATGATAAAGGATAGTTTTAAGGACCTCAATTATAGATGTGAGGTTTTAAGGACCTCAATTGTACTATTGTCCATTCCAAGTTAACGCCGTTAACTTTAGTTTCATAATCAAAGATTAAAAGTACACCTTGAAATTAAGAACTCAGCTCCCTTTTTTTCTTTCATTCTAATCAGCCCGTCTTGCTTGTGACGGTCACAAGCTTGTGACGTCTCACAAGCCTCTCCCCACTTACCTCTCCCACTTGCAAGTTTGTCTCACGTCACAAAGCTTGCGACATGTTCACACACGTCACAAATGAGAATTTGTGCATTGTAATACAATGTACCACAAGCTTTACGACAATATTTAAGACATGCATGCAAATGCAACTCCATTTAAAAAATGTGTTTTCGATTTGTACTAATGAGACTTGCTTTTTTACTGTTATAAACTATAAATCTTGAATTCTTGGATTATGAACTTAGAATCTGGACAAAAAAATCTATACACGCGATTAATCGACTGGATTTTTAAATGACTTGTTATCTTAGGGTAGAATCCGTCTCCACCCGCTACCCAATAAGATAAAGATAAATTTATATTGTATCTGAATTTATTAAATATAAAAAAATAATGATCTAATGTTAGTAATTATATCCGTTAAAATAAGCTAAAGATATGATAAAGTCATATAAGCTACCCGATAAGATAAAGACATATACATTAAATATAAGATATGTTTTCAAAAGAGTTTTTTTTCCCCCCAAAATAAGCTTCAAATACAAAGGAATTAACGAAATGGGGATCACTTGAAAGAAATTACCTAAATTGGGTCAACGTAGGATAGATATGCACAAGAAACGTGCCACGGAATAAATCACTTGAAACAAATGAATGAGACAAAAAAAATGAAATAGACACAGAACAATATTTATTAGCGAACTACAATATACAAAATAATCATATTAATTTATGATTAAACCACCCAAAATACTCATTATCCACTCGTAAACCATTAACTGACTTTAAATACAAAATATTCAATATTCTTTGTTAACCGGTGGTCTCTCATGTGATAGGTCACAAATTATAGCGGAGGAAATGTGACAATTTTATGATAAAAATAACCATTTATAAATTCTTGTTTTCAAACAATAGTTATATTTTATAGAATAATGGTTACATTTTTCCGTTACAAATGAAAACAGCAGAATACTGCCATTATTCGATCCATGTTCACCATGCTACATCATATGTTTCTCACACTGTACAGTGGTTTACATTTGCTTTTAAATCGGTTATAATGTACACATCTAAATGGAACATAAAATTATTTTAGATACCACGGAACAACGGTTCAAAGATCAACAACAGCAACAAGGACATCTTCAATCATTCTCTGGCTTTCTTGCTCGAATTCCTTGTCATGAATGCCAAAAGCCCATCAAAAGTTCCAAGCAACAGATTGAGGTAGAAGTAGAAGTAGAACGAAGAAACGATTATGACTGTGGCAACTAGAACCGGTGAATTAGTCACAACAGCACATACTCCGCTAACAAACGCTATCATCAATGCACCCAATGAAATCGAGTTGAGTAAGTGAGCACTTATTGACAAGTTGTCTACACTCACAAATGCTTCTTCTCTTGCAACCACAAAGTAGCAGATTATGGCAAGACTAGACAATGTAAAAGCAACAGCGTCTGATACCAAAAATGCTTTAAATGCGGGATCTTTCCCGAGCAATGCCAAGCCAGGGCTATTTGCATTCTTTGTAATATCTTTACTATTATTTGCACCTGTATAATCTGGATTATTCTGAAAGAATCCGCCAGGAACAGTGAATCCAGCAGTAAAGGATACTGTTGCAATTAGCGCGGCAACAACCAACCGAGTCTCGTTTGCCTTCTTCAGAGTGCTAATTTTATCTTCCACCTTTTTAAGATTTATGTTTTTCTCTTCTAGTGTAATGTCATTGACATTCTCTTTAACTATTTCGCCGCTGGGGACTCCATTGTTCCTTCTTCGGCTTTTTGGAAGCATCTTACTCATTTGTCTAGGTGGAGCTGCACCCTACATTACAGTATGTAGGTAAAGCACAAAGTTGTAAGTATACTTGTCAACTAGGAAGCGGGAAAAGAAAACACAAGAAATGGAACCGGAAAGGTTAGGGAACTAAAAACAACCAATTTGACTATCAACTATCCAACGGAAAACAAAAACAACCCAATTTATCTTCATGAAGCTTTTCCTGACCCGTTCAACTCGGAATGTAACAATGATGTTACCCAGTTATGATCTGAATGAATTTAACTTGACATTTACCTAAATAACTGTAACTTACAACAAATTATTATACTAATGACCTGAAATTGAAATGAGATTTATACCAAACCTAATTCGACATGACCGCAACAAATTATCTGACCCAAAACTCCATTAATGACCTAATATGGTGCTGTTGACCCGATGTGTTTTGAAATCAATATTATTAGCCCTGCCTTGGTCTAAACCAAAATCGCCAGCTCCTAATATACTCAGTAAACTATTATGAACTTTTAACATTAAGAGTGTGAAAGGAAACATACCAAATGACGAAGGCTGGTATTAGAGGCAATAATATCCCCGGCAGTAACGTTTTGCTTATTGTATGCATTCACATCAAGTATGTAGTTGTACTGCTTAATGAACTTAGCTAAGCGGGAAAAACAGTCATGGCTTGGAATGCTTGGAGTAGTGGCGGCTACAAGATGAAGAGGCGTATCCCCATTCTGGTCTTTCGTGTTCAGAAGCCGGTCACAGGAAGGTGCGTGCTCTAGAAACCGTTCCAATCTATGGAGACATCCCAAATTGGCCGCATAGTGCACCACATTCTGCCCACTATTATCCACCATTTCGATACAGTCGGGATACGATTGAATGATCTCACTTGCTCCTTTGAAATTCCAACTGAGTGCTGCGAGGTGTAGAGGTGTTCGCCCCTTATTATCTCGAATGTATGCCGCTGAATTATCTTGATTCTCGGATTTTATGAGGAGCTGCAGAATGCTCAAATCCTCGTTTATGAGGTACCGCAGAAAGCTCAAAACCTTGTACTTTATGAGGTGCCGCAGAAAGCATAAAACCTTGTGGTGCCGCAGAAAGCTCAAAACCTTGTAGTTTAGGAGGTGCTGCAGAATGCTCAAATCCTCGACATACTGAGCAGCTGCACAATGAAGTGCAGTTTGCTCCTGAGTGTTCGTAACTCTGATTAGTGAACTATCCTTCTCCAGTATCTTCTTCACGACCCCTGGTGAACAATGAATTTATTTATAGCAAGAAGCACAAAAGCTGTAAATACTAAATAGCTGACTGTCCCTAACATGGGGTTTTGACGGGTGCAGAAGGGGATTCTACGTGGGTGGGGCGGGATGGAGAGATAGTTATCGACGACCAGGGGCAGAGGAGTCGCCAATGGTGCCGCCAGTGTAGTGTAGTTGCGAGGGAGGATGGTTTTAGTGGTGGGGGTGGTAGTTATTGGATGGACTAATAATTGTCATATATTCTTATATGTTTCAAACCAAACAAGAAGTTTAATCAAAGGGTATTGGTTTCCTTTCCAATTCTATCTCTTCCCTGGTTCATTTCCCTTTCCGGCAGTTTCCGCAACCAATTGACCACTAAATTATTACAAAAAGCTGACATATAAATGCAAAAAATTGTGATCAAAGTACTGTCTTGGAGATTGCGTGACAGTAAATAGGAAGATCATTGTGAAGGGCGAGGGAGTGTATGTTCTCTAAGAAAAAGTTGGTAAGCCTGATGCAGTGATGCTGACCAAGTTTTGAGCTCACTAATGTATAATTATCACTCTTAGTCTACTAACTAAGCACGTTTACTTCTTTTCACGTGGGAAAACTAACTCATAACCCATAAGTAATATCTAATCCAAAATGATTACCAACGCTAAGCAAATTTATTCAACAAGTTTATAAAAAATTATCCAAACTGAACAACACAGATCTGCACAGAAAAGTGATCCTGCCCAATTTGACCACAACCAAACCAATTGAGCACTTGATTGTTACGTTTACCAGCAAAGCGACAAACATTTCTCATTCTGTATCCTACAGATTTTTATACAGCCGTATACGCTAAACCGAGGGCAAATATAAGTTTACCTTCATTCCGACGTAGCACTGCAATGTGAAGAGCGGTTAGGCCAAATGGACGTCTTTTATCGGGAAGTGATCCCAATGTTTTGGGAACCTCCAGAATGCTACTGAAAGAGTTAACACACCCTTTCTCTGCAGCAAGATAAAGCGGAGTCTCATCCATACCATTAGGATTATCCGAGTTATCAGGATCTGCTTTAACCAGCAATTTGACAGCACGAGCATGGCCAGCTCGAGCAGCCTCATGTAAAGCTGTATCCTTGTTGTTGTTACTCGTATTCATCAGGCTAGTTACCATGCCGCCGTTCATATACGTTAGGAATGCTTTGACAGCGTCTGCATGCCCGAACCTTGCAGCCAGATGCAATGGAGTATCCCCATTATCATTTGTATGGAAAAGCATGGAATTCTCTACTGTTGCGTTCAGAACAGAGTTGATGAAGGATACGCTCTCGTTCTTTGGTGCTATTTTGCCTTTAAGAGGTTTCCCCACATGAACATGCAGGACATTATTCCCCAATGGAGTTCTCATGGTCTTCCAGTTACGCACCTGCACACCTTTCTCTGAGCCACTTAACGCAGCAAGATACACATCACGGTCCATGTGACACCTTGATTGAGTTTGTGCTGGTTGCTGGTCCCGTTGATTTGGTTGCGGACCACCATGGCCTGCAGGCTGCTGACCATAACCATTAGCTTGCTTCTCAGCGTAAGTTACTGTAGAGGATGAAGGCACTGGAAGTTTGTCGTCAGCCATTAAACTTCAGTTTCTAATGTTTCCCTTTATTTAACTTGGTTGTTAATGTCCAGTGATTCAATGTTGTATTTATGCTATTAACAAAATTCCAGTTTTAAATGCATTGCTTACTTTGATCAACAAGGAGAATCAATGGACTAAGCAGTTGATTTAGTCAGTAGGCGTGCATTGTTACGAAATGAAGATGACACATATATTGGTGCATTTAAATTAAAATCACTAGGAGTACTAATTTTCTATTAAAAGTACAAAATTGGTAGCGACCATGTGAAATTTCGCTTATGTTTCTTAATTGAGATTTTAGACTAAACAATAATAAACTTAGCTGCAAAGTTTAGTCGTGGCATTTTAATCGCGACAACTAACTGTGTGATTAATATTAGTATGTCTTGACTTTTCAAAGGTGTACAATGTATTTTAATGATTTGATCCACATCAAGATATATCAACAAAGCCCCATTCATCTTCCTTACACTGTTGAAATAATCAATTCAACTCGGATATATCAACGCCACTAATACTAACATAGTCTTAAGTCTCTATTAGGACCCTCGGATGGTTTCTCTCTTTTCCTTCTTTTCTTCCTTTCGACTCTTCCTCTCCTTGTAATGGACAGTGGACACCATTTTTTTCATACATCCGAAATAATATTTAATGGGTTTTACTGGGGTTACAACTTACAAGTCATATAGACTAGGACACATAACTTTTCTAATAGCCCAATTTGTTATTCAACAATGAAAACAAGCCTATCCGCGATAAAATTATGTCCAACACTCCAACCGGCTACTTCCTAGTTCCTACCCAAAAAGTTAGCAAGTCGGCTAACATGAGATTATTCTGAATGTCTAACAAAACTTGTGACAAACCGCTGTAAGTGTTGTATTACAAATTGGGTATTTATTAAGATTAAAATCTAAGCTATAATTAACAAACTACATTTATGACATGTAGCATATGGCGTACGGATTCTCACAGTAGACCGTTGCATGGGTCATCAACAATAATAAAACAGGCACAAATCACCAATTTAACTACCTCAGAGATGTAGTTTCTCACTGTTTCACAATGATAATTCATACAATGGTTTTACATGAGACCGGCTGCACATACCGTTTCAAGATTGAATCGCGCATTGTCCTCAATGTACGCTACTAAAACAGAAAAATCAACAAACTTGAGAGGTAAAGAAGGGAAACGAGCATACCAAAGCACAGCAAGCTGCAAAATCATGACAGTGAAGTTCGATGCCAGGTGCCGAAAAGTGCAGGATAATATACACAACATTTCAACTAGTAGCCTCCAAAATCGACACAAAAATAGCTCACCATAATTTTGGAGTATAATTTAGCACAAATCAACATTCCCAAAATCAGATTCAACATTTTGCAGAGAATTCCGAAAATTGAAACCCTAAAAATGTAAAGAATATGTGTATTTTATATATCCATCAGAAGAAATGTACA
>VHZZ01000077.1:192427-203011 GCA_009801015.1 Silene noctiflora
AAAAAAAAAAAGCATACTTCAAATTAGGGACGAATTTGAAATGAAAATCTAACACTTGTTGTCTCGGTGGTGGTGCGTGGTGTTGCTGCGGTGGTATTGCAGGTGGTGGTGAAGTGGTTGTGTGTCGGGGTGGTGCGGTGGTGGTAGTGAAGTGGGTGTGTCGTTTTTTTTTGAATTAAGCAAGAGAGGGAGAGGGGGGAAGGGTAGAATTATCTTTTTTTTATAAAGCGTCGACGACTCGTTATAAAACGTCGAC
This sequence comes from Silene noctiflora, assembly GCA_009801015.1. NCBI lineage: Eukaryota > Viridiplantae > Streptophyta > Magnoliopsida > Caryophyllales > Caryophyllaceae > Silene > Silene noctiflora. Next base: position 192,684 of record VHZZ01000077.1, read on the forward strand.
GACGTTTTGCAATGGGTTTGAAATCAATCAAAAGTTTCCATACTAATTTTGAGCTGAATTCGAGTCGAATTTGACCAAATTCGAGTTGAATCCAAATTTAGAAGACCTCAAATTGATGGCCCATTTGAGAATAAGAGCTACCTCAAGTGGTAAGAGCTATCTTATCCCAACCATGCGACATAGTGCGCTCATTTGAACCAAACAAAAAAAAAATGGAAGGTTCATCTAATTTTCGTTTATTATTTCAATTGCTTTTGCTCTTATTATTATAGGGCTTTTTTTAACGCAAAACAAATGCATCATTTTATAATTTTTTTTTTGCAAGGAAGCTAATAATAATAGTAGTAGTAATAGTAATAGTGATAATAATAAAAAACTTCTCTTCTAGCATAATGTATCATCATCTTCTCAGAGACACCTCTGACATGGTTAACGAATCCATGATCAGGGCTTTTGTTCCAAGATACTTTTTCCTAGCTGTGTTGGCTATCAAAGATAAGCTTCCTACCACTGATAAGCTCATTGGCAGAGGACTGTATATCCCTAACCGCTGTGTGTTATGTGAGAAGGTTAGTGAAGACATGGATCACCTATTCTTCCACTGTCCTTATTCTGATGAGGTCCGACAGCATATTACTCAGTGGATGCGCCTGGTATTCTCTTCTCTGGACTTGCAGCAGGTCCTCCAACATTTCTGCAACTGTGTAAGAGGCAGACTACTATACAAGGTTGGCAAAGATGTAGCTTGACTGCTACTATCTACTATATATGGGATGGGAGGAATAATCTGTAACACCCAAAAGATTGGGAGGAAAGTTGTCCCACATCGGGGAAAATCAGAAGCTTATGAGATGTTCATAAAGGATTCCACCCACCACTTATTAACAAGGCCTTGTGCTTTTGGCTTAAAGGAAGACAAATAATAAGGCCCAATGGTACACATCGAGGTATCCCTGTAAAATCTCGTTGATTTATTGAATACAGATTTAAGCTTTTCTGCAAAAAAAAAAAAAAAGTAAATAATAATAATAATATTGCATAATGTTCATTTTCATTTGCGAAGCTTCGAACAGGCTTACAACAATGTCTTGGCCTCGTTTTTTTGGTTCAAATGAATCGAAGGCTTATTTATTTTTCTTTTATTATATCGATTGGTTCTGCACTTGTTATTTTAGTGTTTTCTTTTTTTAACGCTAAACCTATGTATCATTTTATAATTTTTTTTCCAAATTTTTTTTTTTTGAGGAAGCTAATAACAATAATAATATTGTATTTCATTTTGATTTGCGAAGCTTCTTACTATGAACAAACCTACATCAATGTGTCCTCGCTTTTTGGTTTAAATAAGTGCACTATGACGTGGGTGAGGGCAATGAAGCTCTTACTTGAGGTAACTCTTGTCCTCGTTGATATAGTCGTAATTTCACTATTATAATGATTTGCAATTAAGATGTATGAATTGGACCTTTTTGCCACAAGTGTAAGTTCTTCATTAAATTGAGCATTTTGGATGAAAAGTTTTCGAATTATGTATAACGATATGAAGATTTTTCAAATTACATTTTCTATTTATTATGAATACGATGATAATGAATTGATTTATTTGACATAACCGTTTGCTTTTAACTCCTATATTTTGCCTCGTGGCCTATTAAATTGCCACACGACACCGAATTTTGTTTTAATCGTATATCTGCATATAAAATTTTTGGGTTTTAAAAATTGTGGATTCACCATGTATATGTAGAGATAGTATTTCACATTTAGACGAAATGACTATTCTATTACTTAAAAATCATAAAATTATTATTTCACATTGTTTAATTTCTTGTTTGTTTTACAAATTTTGCGTTATAACACATAATTCGGTCCATTTATTACTCTTAGAGTTTTAGTCTGGATCAAAGAGAATCAATGTAATTATGGTCCGATTATTTCCAATCCACTTTTTCACTTAGTTTGCACTTCCGTCCATTTACTTTAATCGTCTAAAATTGGACCTATAAACGCCCCGAAGAACTACCAAGTTACTACATAGTTTCCTGTATAGGCAAAAAGATCTCATAAAATGTGGTTTGATAGCTATATCATACTTGGACAGCGGCACACAGCGTAAATGAGTATAGCTATAATTTTTTTTTTGAAAGAGCTAGGTGAACCGGACTTCGTTCCGCTCTTTCTTTAACTAAGTCGGCCAACCCCAAGCAAGATTATGTTTTCAAACTTAGGTAATATTCAATAAGAATAATTTAACTTTTGCGGAATATTTAATAAGAATAATAGATTGACACCAATATACTCCACACTGGCTCCTATTTTCACTATTTTTTTTTTTACAAATTGTATACACAAGTGGAGCGTTTAATCAACTTTACACTTGTTATTAGTTGTCTCTTAGAATCATTATGTAGACAAAATAAAGGGTAATATAGTAATCAAAACTCAAATATATATACCTCTTAACAACTATTTAAGGTACATAATTAAGCACATTCTCTTACACTATAGCATATTCTCTTCTTACCTTCTCTCCCAAAAAACTAGCCACCACTAATGGAGCCTAAAATTGTGTTAAATCTCCTTGATTTATATTGGTATGATCTTGATTTATTTAAAACATCAAAACCCACAATTTATTCCAAAATCTTAGAAATACCCAATTCTTATCCTTCAAATCAAACCACCACAAAACTCCCTACAATTCATACAAAACTACCACAACTCGAGAAAATGTGCTCAAATTCAAAGATTAGTGATCTTTCTGAATCTCCGAGTTCTGTTCTTTTGTCTCAAAATCTCCGACAAACAATGTCTTTTGGGAATGAAACAGAGGATTCTGATGATTCAACCTCAGAAAACTTGGCTCAAGAACAAGAAAATATTCGTTTGAAGACGAATAAGGTAATTTCAAGTAGAAGGGTGAAGAGTTTATCGGACCTTGAGTTTGAAGAGCTTAAAGGGTTTATGGATTTAGGCTTTGTTTTCACTATTAAGGACAAAGATTCAACATTGGCTTCTATTATTCCCCGGTTACAAAGAATAGGAAATTCTAATGATGATGAAATTAACCATATTGATGATGTTGATAATGCTATTATTATTGAGGATAAAAATGCAAGCAAATTAAGAGAGGTTAAGAAATGCGTAATTTCAAGGCCTTATCTTTCGGAAGCATGGAAAATGGGACAGAGAATCCATACTCGCGAAATATTTGAGAAGAAGAAACAAAGAAGCGTATTAAATTTGAAAGTTCCTGATTGTACTAATCAAATCGATATGAAGAATTACCTTAAAATTTGGGCACATAATGTAGCTTCTATGGTTAGATGATGATGGATTAATTGGTAATCTTTTTATTTTTTAGTGTCTAATTACAAGTTTTCTTAGCAATTTGAGCTGTTTTTGTCACCTTTTTCATTCCGTTTTACTCTTATAATTTTAAGTGTAAATTGAGGTTTTATGTGTTGTGATGGTTAATGATACGTAGAGAAGGGGTTATTCGAAGAAGTACGTCGAGCAATATCAATTTTTTTATCACCCGATGTTTTTAAAAGAAAATAAAGTCGAAATTAAGTTACTAAAAACTTAAACGTACTCACATCGATGAGTTAAACGCAACCAAAGGCGTAGTTTAGAAGCGGAATTTTGGGTAGCAAAACTTCTTCATGTAGTTTTATAATCTTTGATAAAACCGCATTTTAACAAATTTTTCAAGTAACAAATTTGGTTGGGATTTGGGGTAACGCTTGCTACTATGTAGCTTCTCCTCTGAACAACTGAACACAACTTAACTAACACACAAGCAATAAATTAGTCTTAGTTATAACCGTTGTAACTTACAGCGAAAGAGTAATATGCACCATCACCCCAACAAAGGTGTTGATTTTAATTAGTTTACAGTCTCGTTAAAAGCTACAACGGTTATAAATGAGAATTTGTGGTGATAAATTGTTACTTATATTTTCATATGTAAACAATAAAATACGTGAGGTAAGTTTGATAGATGAGAACTGCACAAAATGAAAGGAATTTCTAAGGGCAAGAAATACGTTGTTGTTTGGTTGCCACTATAAACGTAGGAGAATTGGAAAATCCTATAAATTGGAAAAAAATGGAGTTCAATACATATGTTTTTGAAACAAAAGGAAATTTAATTCCGCCATGTCAATCGAACAACACCTTAATATAGACGACGTAGATAATTTCATTAAACGTTAAATGCATAAATAAAGTCTCCTCCGTAGAATATTTATGGTCTAACTTAATAGTTAAATATGGCCGTAATGTGACCGGAATCACCACTTCTTTATTTAGGCAATTAGATGTGGAATGTTGTTAGCGGTGTATTTAGTGTGGGACTAGCAAGATCGTCTACACTTTGAACAATGAAAAATTTAATAACTACACCCTGTTGTTAAACTTTTAATCTTTTTTCTGGCGAACTTATTTCATTTGTAGTTGAATCCCTCGAAAATTTTCACCCTTCTACACACCAAAATTTGACTCTGTTTAACAATAATGTTAAATGAAATTCAAACATTGCCATGTAATAATAACAATCAAATTCTATAATTTGTCATAATAAAATAAAAATAGGTGCATGCCAAATAATATACACGCTTAAACACATAATGAATACTCCCTCTGTTTCAGTTAATAGTTTTCATTTATTTTATTTTCCACTCACAAAATTAAGCAAATGTAAACTATTCACTAGAACGACGGAGTGCGTGATTTTCCACTAAAAGCATCATGCGTTAGAAAACCACTCGACGTATGTTATGTGACCGTTACGTTGCTTGAATAAGTCACCAAAAAGCTCACTTAAACTCAAAAATATCTCAAACTATAATGAAAACAACTCAAAGATTTACTTTTCCATGATTCTCTAAAGAGCGCATGAGCGTATGTATCCACTATGTAAAGTAGATCCACGTGTACACTTCATGTTTAATTTATTGTCCGAAATTAGAATTAATTAAATGTCACAATTTTACGATAAAATGTAAATATTTTTTAATAAAATATTACCTCAATTTTTTTGTTAAAAAATGACAATTTTAGTTATAACATTTTATTATTAAGTGGTTACTCTTTATTAAAAAAATGTTGATATTTTTGTGTCTTAAGATACGACAGTCTTAAGAAAGACCTACTCGGGAATGTATGATTGAACTCAAAATTTTATAGTTATATATGGGCCTTAGATTTAGAGTTTTAGATCTTCCTAAAAGGATCAATATTAAATCCATATCCGGCTAAATATAAATCATGCTCCGTATTGATCATAATACGGAGTATATCTTAATTAAGTTTAGTTTTAATGAGCTGTCATGAGAATTTGATCTATAAACCATAGTGAATTCAAGTTAGCCTTAATTTGTTTTTTCATCTAAGTACTCTCTATCTCCAAATTCATCATTTCTTTATCATATTTGTCAAAAAGAATATAAACGTAAACAAATAATTGATACAGTACATACTACAAACATCTTGAACATCATTTCTTACTTTTTGTATTCATAGAGTTTGTACTACATTACATATAATTAGAAAATTAGAAAAGTTTGTAAATGATAAATAATTGAAGCGGAGAAAGTTTGGCAGGAAAGTCGTTATCTCACATAGCGGCTTTGCCGTAAAACATAAACAACACAATTTTGCCGTAAAAAAAAAGCCGCTAAGTGAGATCGCTTTTTTTTTTTTCCTCTTTCTGAAAGGCTAAAATCGTTGTTAACAACGACAATTTTACTTGTAATCGTTGTTTCTCTTCTTAGGCTCTATTTGGTAAGATATTTTAGGTACCTGATTTGATCAAAGTAGCTTATTTGACCAAAATTCAGGTACCTTATTTTTTTTGTAAGCGTTTGGCAAGTAGCTTATTTAACCAAATAAGCTACCTGAAATGAAATGCTAGCTAGAGTAGCATTTGAGATTTCAGATACCTGATTGAATTTGATTTTCCTTTTTTACCCCTTATATCTATACTACTAAATAATTATCGTATCCTTTTACGTAATTTCATCAAAATCAGTTACCTCTTCAGTTAGTTTGCCAAACATATTTTTATATAATCAACTACCTTATCGGTTTCTAATTTTCAGTTAGTTTTTCAGGTTTCAGTTAACTTTTCAGTTAGTTTCACCAAACGGAGCCTTAACCATTGAGACATCCATTTCAATGTTCATCATACTTAATAGTTAGAAACTTATTAGATGGCAACCAAATTACGTAGAGTGATTAACAAACAAGACGAGCTTATAAAATATTTCTTCTGTTTCGCTTAATTGTTGTCATTTGGTTTTAACACAAAGACCAAGGAAAAGGAAGAGGGTCAATTATAAGATGCCAAGTGGATTAAATTCAATCAAATACAATCCGAAAATAAAATGATAACAATTGACTGAAACACCTTAAAATGAAATAGGATAACAAATGACCGCGAGAGAGTAACATGTTACTATAAAAGAGCTAGAAATGGATAAAGCTTAGAAGTATGCTTGAGTTTCCCTCTTTTGTTTTCTATCTTAATTTGTTCAAATTTCATATACTTGAACTACATATCTCTTCAATTTAATTATTGTTTGTTTATGTTAAATGACCGTGACATATCACCTATACGTGCGTTAATAATATGTACTATCGATCTATCCATTTGGTGCATATGTTTTTTCTTTTATATTTATACATGGTCGACGTTAATATTTTAATAATTTATACATGCTTCCAGTTAGTTTTGTGTAAGATGTTTCCTATACAATTTGAAAATGGAAGCGAGGTTATTGAGAAAGGGAACGGTAGTGTTACACAAAGAGCAAAACATAGCGAGTAATAATGTATTCCGTATCATTTTATTTTTATAATCTAGGCAAGTTAGTTTTCGATAGCTAATACTTCTAGTTAAGTACTTCTATTTATGGAATTTGATTGAGCTAAAATGAATTTGCCTTTTACGATATTTAGAGAGAATTGCACGTAACTACGCAAGTCATTCCAATGTTTCTAAACTCAAACACTCAACCTCCCAATCATTATTAATCACACAATCAAACTCCATATATTACTTTATATAAAAACCTAACTTAAATTCCTTTTAAGTGAGAAAAGAGAAGCTAAATAACATGCATATTCCTAATCATATTATCCTAAAACCTTGCAATAACCTCCCAACTTTCCTCAAAAGCCAATTTTTCTACTCATTACCACCCTCTTAGTCCTCAAATTTCGAGAGCGGATCATCTGTCGCATTTCCCCTCGCTGATTTACCATCCAAACTCCGCCACATTGTCCACCTTACACCAATGGCGGCCCGATCCTCCATCCTCGCTCTCTTCCTCTCCCTCTCCATCCTCCTAAAGTCCGACCTTATATCTTCCTCAATTACTCTAGACCCAAAACAACTAAGAGCCCTCCAATCCCTAAACTTTCCTATATCCACAGACCCATGTTCGAATCCTCCTCCCCTTCAGAACGCGACTGTTTGCGACAACACAAGACCCTATCGTCACCTTGTCTCCCTCCACCTCGAAAATTGCTCAAATGACGCCTCTCTCTCATATACCGCCCTCAAATCCTTATCAACACTCCAAAAATTATCCTTCACAAATTGCCCTGCGACCGCCACGGCCGACCATTTTCCGTCCGATTTAGGCTATAATCTCCAATCCTTTACATGCATTAATAGTTTGCATAACCTCAATGGTCTCATGCTAAGCCAACTACAAAATGTCATTGATCTTACTATATCTTTTGTCCCAATTAATGCTAGTGAACCTAATGATATACTTAATAACCTCTATAGCCTTCATAAACTTACAATTACTCATGCTAACCTTGTTGGTAATTTACCCAAATCATGGCACCCAAAATTTACCCAAATTGATTTATCATATAACCAATTAAAAGGTAACATTCCTAGTTCAATAACTGAATTGGAGAATTTAATTTTACTAGATTTAACCTCAAATCAATTAATTGGTGAAATACCCAATTCAATTGGTGACTTAATTGGGCTGAAGAAGCTATCATTTTCGTCGAATTTGCTTTCGGGTCCGATACCCGAATCAATGGCATCAATGCCAGAGTTAGAATACCTTGATTTAAGCTCAAATAAATTAAATGGGACAATCCCAAATTTCTTAAAAAAATTGAAGAATTTAAAGTATTTAAACCTAGAAAAGAACAATTTTCAAGGTATTATGCCATTTAATGAGACGTTTATTAAGAAATTGGAGTTTTTTAAGATTGGTGGAAATGTGAATTTATGTTATGACAACTCTAGTATTATTTCTCCTAATGTCAAACTTGGCATTGTGCCTTGTGATAAGAATGGGCTCCCGGTTTCGCCACCACCGAAGCCGGTTCCGAGTGGCGGTGACGACGACAACGACGAGGACGAGGGCGATGACTCGGGTGATGAGGATAGTAACGCAAAAGAGGAGACTAGTCACAAGAGTAGTGAGCACCATGGTCCTAGCAAGGCTTTTATTGCCATAGCTATTGCTCTTGCTTCTATTGTGTTTTTAATTATTTTCCTCATATTTGTTTCTAGGAGGTGTGCTTGATAAATGATAATTATGAAAATTTTTAGTGTAGAGATTAGGATGAAAAAATATTTAATTTTGCCAAAAAAAAATTGTATTATTTACTTACTTTTTTATAAAAAAAAAATTATACTTCTTCCTATTTTGTGGAGTTGCAACATTTCACTGAAATACGATTGATATATAATTCACCAATGTTGCAATTTCGCAAAATAAGAGAATATAAATTATATATAACAAAGAGGGAGAATAATGAAAAATTGAGTGGAAGAGACATTTAATTATTCTTTCTCTTCGGTGTGGAAGAGACATTTAATTACATTTTTCAAAAATTAAATTGTTATATATTATTTGTCTGAACGAAATCAATTTATTTTTGCTAGTAAATCTTATCACTCTTTTATTTAATGATGTTAGTCATCTCGGAGAGAGCACATATATAAATAATTAAATAAAAAATGGAACATAAGAATCGGAATTGAAGAACTCATAATTCCTCCATTTTTATTAAGTTTAGAAAGAATGAATAACCAAAACAATTTCATACAATTACAATTCGTAGGAATTAGAATTCCCATTTTGAGAAGACAACCAAACAATCACTAAGAAAAACACATCTTTAACGTTATTGTAAGACAACTTTATGTGATCATGAAAAACTACTTAGTGATGTTACCAGATGAACATTTATTTTACTCAATTTATTCTTTTAGTTCATCAATACTCTTCTAATGTTAAAAGTTTTCTGGATTTTCTTCTATCTGAGCCTTTATCTTTTGAAGCTTCACCTTTACCTTCAATAGAATTTGATATATGACCGGAGAATCCACCAGAAAAGTGACCTTTAAAATGTCCCATCATATGTCCTTTACCACTTGCTCCCCCTCCCATCTTCCCAGATGTTTCTCCTTGTTTTGATGCCTCCCCTTCACCATTAACTTTTCCAGAACCTTCAGCTTGCCCTGAAGCATCTCCCGAGCCCTTGGCTTCTCCAGAAACTTCCCCTTGTCCAGATGCTTGTCCAGAGGCACTAAATTTACCAGAAAATTCACCTTTGCTTGATACTTTTCCCGAGGCTTTAGCTTCTTTAGAAGATTTGGCTTGCCCTGACGCATCTCCTGATGCTTGTCCTGAACCTTTAGCTTCTCCGGAAACTTCACCTTGTCCAGAGCCGTTAATTTTTCCAGAAGCTTCACCTTGTGCTTTCCCTGAACTACTTGCTTCTTTGGAAGCTTCGGCTTGCCCTGATACATCTCCCGAGCCCTTAGCTTCTCCAGAAACTTCACCTCCAACTTTTCCAGAAGCTTCACCTTTTACTTTTCCCGAGCCACTTGCTTCTTTGGAAGCTTCGGCTTGCCCTGAAGCATCTCCTGATGCTTCTACAGAGCCTTTAGCTTCTCCAGAAACTTCACCTTGTCCAGATACTTTTCCAGAGCCACTGATTTTTCCAGAAGCTTCACCTTCTGCTTTGCCACTAGCTTCTTTGGAAGCTTCGGCTTTCCCCGATGCTTCTCCCGAGCCCTTAGATTCTCCGGAAACTTCACCTTGTCCGGATACTTGTCCCGAGCCATCGATTTTTCCAGAAGCTTCACCTTCTGCTTTGCCACTAGCTTCTTTGGAAGCTTCGGCTTTCCCCGATGCTTCTCCCGAGCCCTTAGATTCTCCAGAAACTTCACCTTGTCCGGATACTTGTCCCGAGCCATCGATTTTTCCAGAAGCTTCACCTTCTGCTTTTCCCGAGCCACTTGATTCTTTGGAAGTTTCGACTTTCCCGGATGCTTCTCC
>VHZZ01000077.1:206225-219180 GCA_009801015.1 Silene noctiflora
ATAGTTTAATACCAATTTTATTTTATTATAATGAAAAAAATCAAAATTTTATTTATTATAATGAAAAAATATCATAATTTTGAATTTAATTAAAATATTAGAGTATAATTATAATTATAATAAGATTATATTTTATTGAAATGATAATAATTTATTAAATGAAAGTTTTAATTGTTTCCCTATTGAGTTGGATACATTTTGGAGGAAAAATTAAGAAAATATTTATTCTCTTAGTAGTAAGAGGAATTATATTGAGCCATTTATATTTAGTAGGAGTATTTGTTTGTACTATTTTGAATCATATCTTAAAATAAATATTCGTCAAAAGTAATACAATTATTTTTCATTTACTTTAGTTTTGTGCGGAGTACAACTTAACTTTAGATAAGAAAATCCAAATATAAAATTTCGTATCAAAATGAAAGAACTTGTTGAGCTCACAATATACCGAAATCTGCCACCGCAACTCTCCATATTTTTCCTTTAGTTAGTTTTCAATTTAAAAATTTCTGCTTGGTACAACAAAATATTTATAGCTGGTGAGGACAACAAGGATCAAACCCGAGACCAGTGGGTAAGCTAGAACAACCCATTACCGATTGAATAATTGATCAAAGTGCACATGACTCATGAGTAGTTGATTCTAGCAAATTGTGGATAAAGACATAGAGGAGAACAAATGAATAAATATGATCATCACAAGATTGGGGGAGAAGGGGGGAAAGGGATCATTCAACAGTCAGGTTCCCTTGCATAAGATTTAATGTGCAAAAAGGTATACTCAAGAACATATATATATATAGAGAGAGAGTGAGAGCGAGCAAAGGCGGAATCAATCAAGTTGCTTCCACGGATAAGATTTCGAGTTCAGCCCACCAGAGAGGAGAGAGTCGTGGGACTGCTGCATCGGGCGCTATTGTGATTACTTCCCGTAGTCTGGAAGTCAACGCCTGGATCGTGGGTCTGCGCGCAGTATTGGGGTCGATGCATCGTTGAATAACGTCGCATATGACCTCGAGCTCATTTGTTTTGACTGATTTGAGTACCGGGTCAATCATGTCCTTGTTATTCTCTTTATCGTTCAAGTACTGGGACGCCTGCAAGATACACACCCGTAAAATGAGAGTCTAGTCATAGAGGGTCATTTTGGGGTAAATGTGAAAACACCTGCCAAATGGGTCCAGCGGGATGAGTCATACACTCATACGGCTCAGGTCAAACTACAAGTGTTTTTTGGTCTAAAGTGAAGTGTTGAAGTGTCATGTCGGACACGCGATACGGCAGCTAAGTGAAGTGTCGGAGTACATACATAGGGTGTAGGTCTTGTAGATAATGAAATATGAACAGAAGCATTACCCAGTCTATTAGGGAGCCTTCCTCTTCCGAATACGGAAGCCTTCCTGTGATGATTTCAAGCAGTAATATACCAAAGTCGTACACGTTTTCCCGTGGATCAGCTCTACTGGTCGTTTCAGCAGGTGGTCCGTCTTCAGTGGTCTCCTTGGATTTGGGTAAGACCTCAAATGGTATCTCCGCAAGCTAGGTCATTGCAAAATAAGCACATTATTGCCAGAGACAGACAAACAGAAAGTATTAAGGACAAGTTCTTTTTGGTACAAAATGAGCCTAAAGGACAGTTTTTTATGCTAATGGGCTTTAAACTCAGGTCAATAGTAGCACCGCTCCAATGACTTTACCATCTAAATTTGTCGGAGACCTACTTAAAACATGACAGAAAGGCGCTCAATCAGCAAAAACAAGGGTGGATGGTGCACCTTAGCTGCATAATCATCGGTCAGATATATAGCAGCCGAGTTCAACTTGGAATGAGCGATGGGAGGATATATGTCATGGTGCATATATTGGAGACAATATGCTGCACCCATGATGATTCTTATCCTAGAATTCCAGTCAAGATTCTCAAATTCCTCAACTGAAAACAAACCATCGTAAACAAGGGTCAGGTAAGCTTCTGCGGAGACAAAACAAACTGACATTATCAGATACTAACAATAGGAGGAATAATTACCATGGAGATGCTCAAAGAGGTTGCCACTCGGGGCGTATTCGAAAACCATCATTCTAGTAAAAGGTTCTTGCTCTTCACAATAGCCAAGAAGATTCACAAAATTCTTGTGATTCACCTTGGATAATGTTTCAATCTGTAGTGTGTTTAGGACATAAAATCGTCATATAAGAAATTGAAGGAACGGGAGCTCCCCGCATTCAGTGGGTTTCATTGCATTTTCCTTTTTGGGACGATAATTTGGATTCACTGCATTATGCTTTTGGAACGCTGAAGTAAGTTCACTAAATTTCCATTTTGGATAAGAAAATAATCGTAACCCACAAAAAACACTGACATGTGAGTGTGAGCCCTAATCTTCTCTCATGTATTTTTCACCTCCTACAACTTTGGTCCAAAGCAAATGCAGTGAATTCAAGTGAACGAAGAAAGTATCCTATAAGCCTCATCATTCGGTGAACTCTTGAGTCAACAAACCTTTTTTCTGTATGCTAATTCTTCGGCCTCTGACCAATCAAGTGAAGAGCTGATATTGGTTGATGCAACTGCAATTTCTACTCCACTTGATAAAGTTCCTTTATAGATGGTGAAGGCATCAAAAGTAGCAATAATATTGCTGAAATCCTCACACGCCGTTGTTAGCTCCGGCCTATTCAGCTTAGGGACACCTGTACTTAAGACGGCATTGTAAGATGATATTTGTGGAGATATGTTTAATGGTGGAATACTTTAAAAACTTTACTCGAAGATGATTTAATGATTTAAGGTTTTAAACCCCCTCCTCCTCTAAAAAAGAGTTTAAGCATGCCAAACATAACTATCAATGGGTAATTACGTTTTTGATGCATGTCATGTTGTACTGTAAAGCAATGTACAATTAGTAACATGATCAAAAAGACGAGAAGATCACCTGTAACAAATGCTTTTTGCAATTGTCCACTAATGCCTGTCTTAAAGGGGCCTATAGGTTTTGCACATCGACTTCTCCACATGAAAAATAACGCAGCAGCAAAAACAAGCAAGAAAGCCACTCCAAGAGCAACGGCCACATACACCCAAACCTTCTGTGAAGGTTTGTCAGAATGTGAAGTTGGTTGACCTTGTTGAGCCACTGGCTGTGAGTTTGAATCAGGAGGCGCTGATGCAGATGCTATAAATGGGCTTGTCTCGATGCCTGAAGCTGGAAAAGATCCACTACTTCTGGAAATGGGCTGTGAGTTGACTTGGGCTCCAGGATTGAGGTCTTTATCAGGTATAGCTTCAAGGTTACTGGACTGCTCAGCCAACCGACGCCGTCTGGAAGAAGCTAAATTGTGGGCTTTTTGAAGCAGATATGGGCCATACGAAGCTGACAATAGCCAAATATTACACATTTTATTAGATCAATCTAACAGATAAGTGGAAAGTTGTTAAGTGCCGATCATGAGAAATAACGTATATAAACTTACATTCAAGATTAGTACTGGGGCTGTCTTGCAGACCATACAAAGAGTCTGTCACATCGCTCGGCCTTCAAACAAGAGGCAATTAGGTTAGACTTTAGGTGAAATGCAGCAGAAGGATAAGCTATGGTCGAATCAATATAAGAGAAAACAAAATAACAACAATTCAAGGAATATATGGCAATGCCGACTTCTGGATAATATGTGGTACTCCCTTTTTTGTCTCAGGCATTTGTTTACGTTTCCTAATAGGCAAGTTTTATGTGTTTAAGAGACTGTTTTACCCTCGTATATTCTCTGTAAGGTACCCACGCGAGTGGTGGACCCCACATACACTCAAATATGGCCATTAGAGAGACTAATCCCACTTGAATGTGCTGGTATAAAAACCTATCCAGCGAAGATAAACAAACGGATGAGATAGGTCGTGATATACTTCATTTAAACACGAAGAGCTAACAGGTTCAGCTCATAAATAAAAACTGATTATAATGGAAACCAATTAAATCGTTCAAAAACCTTAACATTTACTGTAACTCAAAATTGAAAGCAGAAAATGCATTACAGAGAAATTCAGACAAGATACGGAAAAAGCTAAAACTACAGAAAGGAGTCACCAATTACCAGATGTCAATTTTCTTGTTATTGACTGATACAAGATAATCATCATATTGCAGCTCAGATAGCGAGGTGAGCTCCTCAATTTCTGGAGGAATGACTCCTGTGAACTTGTTATTGCTCAGCAGTCTGGAGCAATAAACGGATTCTAGTCACTGTATAGACTCATAGCCAAAAATAATAGAGGTGGACATAGCATGCCAGCACTTACAAGCGTTTCAACGATACTAGCTTCGCGATGTCTGCTGGTATTATTCCAGTAAAATTATTGTCGCTCAAGTCCAGGACCTCAAGGAGGGTGAGATGTCCAAACTCCGTCGGTATGGCTCCTGAGAGATGGTTCGCATGCAGTATGCTGTTCAGGTAAATGAAAGAAATCACCACAGTTTCCAAGTGAAAAGAGCATGAAAGTAGACTGGTTCGTAATTTTTCATATTAACTAAATGACAATCATTGATCCTTTCTTTTCCAATAGAGCCAAAGACTATTACTCTGTTGCCTTTGGAACATTCTGAAATACAGCAAATAGGTAATCAAACAATCGCGGTTTTGTACTATGAACTGTATGGAGCAGCAACTGGACAGTGCAAATCTTGCCATCATCATTATGGGTCAATCAAACCAACCCTCCCCCTGGCGAAAGCCCTTGCCCTTAAGGCACAACAGTAAAGTTGTTGATTACAGTTTGCTCATGACACATTACACACATAAGCATTGGTACAACTCGCCAGCTTAAAGTAACTGCAATAAATTAAACAATACTCACATAGATCTTAAACTGCCAAGGTTACCAAGCTCGGGAGAGAGTTTTCCTCCTAAAGATAGTCCACTCAGATCTCTGTCAGCAAAAAAAATGAAAACGTTCAATAAGCAACTGTCATTTTTTATATCTGATTCTACTTTAAATTAATATACTGCAGACCATATGCACCATGGCTAGCACAACCAAAGTAGTAGATTCACAAAATGAACCATCAATGGCTTAATGCCGGTGTAGAATGGCAAAGAGCTTACAGCATTTGCACTTTGCCGTCAACACAGTGGACACCAAACCAATTGCATGGATGAGGATCATTAAACTTCCAACTTGCCAGAGAGCTATAAGGATCTGACTCTATACTAGCCCGAGCTTTCAGCAATATTGATCCTACATTGATTGAGATGAAAAAATTAGGATCATCGTGTTTGAAAATAAAAGCATTAGTTACAGAAAAGCTTGCTGACATGACCCATGTGAGTCATGCCCCCGCCAGTAACTCTTGTATGAAACGGTCTAAACTGTGAGACTAACCCGAATCATTATATATTCCTCATTTAATTATAGGGTTAATAGGTTGATCTAGCATGTGAAACAGTCTCATATGAGTTTTTGTATGCTCTCTTACCCTCAAGATTGAGTGAAGTAGTTCCTTGGAGTCTCGAACAAAGGATCAAAACCATAAAACATATGAACTGGAGGTTAAATGTGCTCCATCTTCCCCACATTGCTCGTTCAATACAAAACTGGAGTGACGGGACTATCATGGACATTCCCCAACACCAATATTATAGGAAATCGCCAGGATCCCGTCTTACCCCCTCAATTGACCGAGCTCCAGTCACAAAGCGAAGATACAACTCTACAACTACGACAGCAACGCCTTGGCAAGCTTTACACACTAATGTACAACTGTTGATACAAGCTAAATAATTACAAAATAATCCAAATAAGCTGTTCTCCTCTTGACTTTAGCAATCAAACACAAAACCCTCATTCCGGAAGTAATCACAAGATGAACCCTTCTTTGTTTCACAATGTAGCAAGCAGCTCAGCCAATTTAACCCCTGATACAAGAGCCATGATACACAATCAGAATTCAGAACTCAAAGAAACAACCCTCTTCACATCATCCAAAAGGGTACTGAAAACTAGCTAGAAAACTTCATTCTGTCATAAAGTACACCAATCAAATAATCAACAACCACTCATACTCATAATCAGAGCTCAAAAAAGCACATCAAACACCAAAATTAGAAACAAACCCGCTTCATATCATCAAAAAGGGTCCCGAAAACTAGCTACAAAATTTCATATTGCAATTAAGTACAGCAATCAAATAATCAACAGACATAGTACTCATAATCAGAGCTCAAAAATGTTCATCAAACACCAAAAATTAGAAACAAACCCTCTTCATATCATCAAAAACTCGAAAAGGGTACCGAAAACTAGCTGCAAAACTTCGTTCTGTAATAATGTACAGGAATCAAAGAATCAACAGCCATGTAACACATAATCAGAGCTCAAAAATGCTAATCAAACACAAAAATTAGAAACAAACCCAATTCATATTATCCAAAAGGGTACCCAAAAAGTAACTACAAAACTTCATTTTGCAACAAAGTACAAGAATCAAATAATCAACCCATTTACAAGCAAGGAATAAAAAAGATGACAAGTTTTCCATTTATTTTTTCAAATTTTCCAGTTTATCCTTCAAATTAGGGTTTACCCTAATAATTTAGGTAACAAAAAGTTCCAAATTTCCCAACTTTAACATACATAAAGCGAATTAAAACAAAAAATAACAAAACAAAAATTGGTAAAATTCAAAAAAGATAAAACCTTTAATGATGAAAGAGCTTGTTCTTCAATCCATCTTCAAGAAGAAGAATTAGAAAGAAGATAAGCCCTCAAAAAAAAAGGTAGAATTATTTTCCCCTTTCTCTCTCTAACTTGTTCTTCTTCTAATTGTTTTGTTCTTCTATTTTCTCTCTCCTCTGTTTTTTGTTTCTCTCTCTTCTTTCCCCTGAAAGCAGTAATATCAGATTACCATACTTTCCCTCCACAATTTTTATTTTTTGATTAAATTAAATAATTTGGCTTGTCCTCTACCAACTACTTTTTCTTTAAAATTATTGATTTTGGTGGGTCCAGACTCAAGAATGATTTTTTCTGATTATAAATAAATAAAATAAAATATCTTAAGCAACTACCTTTGCTTTCATTTTAAGAAAAAATGATTTAATTAGATACCTAGAATGAAATTTGTAGCTTTGATTAGATAATATGTCAAAATTGAATCGATTCGAAACACATGAATTGAGGAGTTAAATTAACTCGTAATTGAACTTTTTGGACACGAATATTTATTATTACACACAAACTACTATTCATAAAAAAACTTCAGGATAACATACTCGAAAGTGACTCAACCCCAAATTGGCCCGATTAGTACCGATCTGGCTTGAATTATGTTCAATCCAAAAGTGACATGACCCATACTGACCCGGTTAACATAATTGTCTGAATTAGCTTTGATGTCTTTAAATTTGCACAAATTTTATTTTGTTATTTTGTAATTTGTTAATTGTACTTCAGGAGTATCGTTTGTGTTGGTTTAAAATGAAATATCATCAAAGTTCTCCGTTCGATACTTGTGACTTATCTTCACAATCTTAAAATTCGATGCACTTTAAAAAGTCGAAGGGAGTAGTAATTAAAGTGATAAAAATTTCAAAATTCAGATTATTGAAGTGAGGTGTAGTAGCTCAAACCATGCCAATAAAATGGAGCTAGCTTATCACCATCATGTTAAGTTGCAATGAACCCAAAATTTCTTTTGCAGAAACGGTCATACTTCTAAATAAA
Organism: Silene noctiflora; assembly: GCA_009801015.1. NCBI lineage: Eukaryota > Viridiplantae > Streptophyta > Magnoliopsida > Caryophyllales > Caryophyllaceae > Silene > Silene noctiflora. Next base: position 213,943 of record VHZZ01000077.1, read on the forward strand.
TATGAACTTTTTAACGAAAATTCTGACTTTCTAATAAATTACGAAATACTATATTTGATTTATATTTTGCAACTCGTCATATAACTCCTGGACGGGCAATTTCAAGGCATGGTCAGAGGAGCTCGTTCTGATCCTCACCCAACTCGTGGCCATGTCTAATCCGCCCAACAAATATCTAACTTTTTAATTCACCCTAACTTAAACTAGTTACTTCTAACATTAAGATCAAATTGAGCAACTTGAAACTCACATAATACTAATGCAAGAACCTCAACATAATTTCTCTATCATGGTAAAAATCTTACCATTTTCATTTTACATATAAAGTCCACATTTAAGTTATTTAAGTGTTTTTTTTTAACTTAAAAAATTGGATTCTATAAATTCAGTCCAATACCGGGCAGACCACCATCCTCTTTCAGGGAATAAAATAGTGTTTAGATCGCTTATCAACAGCCAACAAGGCTATCAAAATACACGCCAACAACCCAGTAAGTAGATCATATATCCGGTGCAATACCATCAGTTGTGTAAATTCTGAACATTATAATAAAGTTTTTGAGTTTTATTTTAAAAATTATGAGTTTTAAATTTTTAATATAAAGTTTCTAATTCATTCACTTAATCATTAAGCTAAAAAAATTACAATAACACCCAAAAACATTATGTATAAGCTTAATTAAATTCGAGTTTTGACGGAAAAAAAATTAAAATCCAACTTATAAAATTTAATAAACTCAAAAAAAAATAAAGTTTGAGGTTATACATCCGAAGGTATATTCCATTTTCCGTAACCAACAGTTGTTAATAAATAAAAAGAAATAAGTTAAACCGATAAAGTGAAAAAATAAATGGCCAATTATGAACAATAATGCGTAGTGTGGGGTCTCTAGCCACGTCTGTTCGCCGGCATAATTTTAACAGTCACTGTCGGCGGAAATTACCTACATTTGCCGGTAATTTAATTTGTTGGTGGGACCCACTAGTCATAATATGATGCCAACAAGATAACACAATGATGGAGAATGATCATGGTCGTGCGTCCCTTCAATTCCCATTCCTCTTGACTTTTCTCATTTTTGATTTCTGAAATTTTGTTTTGTAATGCTCAAGTTTCTGCAATTGTTATTGTAAAATTATACTCCCTTCATTCAACTCCACACTACACTTATCTATTTTACACACTATTCACAAATGATCCTTCAAGTTCATCTTTCTCTCAATACATAAGTAAAAATATATTCATGTGGGATCTTGTTTGATTCGTCTTGACAAGTACATTATAAATATTTAACTTTTATATTTTTTKCAAATACGTAGCTAAAGATATTTAACGCCCAAAATTCGCGTTGGCAAACGTGAAAAAAGAAATGTGTAGTGTGGAGTTGAATGGAGGGAGTATTGTGGAGTATTTGCACAATTACCCTAAGTAAAAGAACTATTATTAGGATTGAGTGATGCTACCATAAAGATATCATAGTATTTAGTGGATGATTTAATTTTACAATATTTATGGTGAAACAGTTTTACATGAGACTTTACTCTTTTTATAGTTTGAAGTTTGAACATAATTTTCATAGAAAGCTCATATGTCACTCGACCTTGCAAAAATAAGTGTGGTTTGATATTTTAAGAAAAAAGAGAGGAAAGAAGTTGAGGAGGAAGGGAATAGAGTTACAGAGGGAAGAATAAGGAATGAAGTATAGTTTTCCTTATTCTTTAAATCTCGTTTAAGTTGCAACCGTGTAGGACTGTATGAGTATAATTTAGGCTGTATTCATGATGAGCAAGGTCCGAATATCCATGTTTTAAGCTTATGAGATGTTAATACCACCCGAGTCAAAGACTCGAATTTAAAAGTCATTTTAACCGCAAATGATTAGGGGTGTCAAAAATTATTTTTAAAGGTGGTAGTCTTTGCATTATAAATATTATCCGTAATGTTTTTTGTTATGGTGGGAAGTTGCTACTATGTTAAGAAAAAAAAAGTGCAGATAATACGACTAAACTTCTCGAGATGGTTAAAAAATGTTTGACTTTCACTCATCCTTATCTATAACAACGTAAAAATTAGAGGATCAATCAAGTTTTCTATCAATATGGAAAAGAAAAAGTATCACATGTAAAGTTCCTTGAAACCCAACAAAGTTTCAAAACAAAATTTCTAAAGATCTTCCCTCAATTACTCATCTCGCACCTAGAATTTCTTATTTTTTCCGATTTTGCCCTTCCCTCTAATAGATTTACTTAATGTATAATTTATATATTGTATTAAAATCGATTTGTAAATGTAAGATCGTCTCGGTATTTGAAAATGCTATCGTCTCGTTTATAGAAAATCTTATCCTCTCGGTATTTGAAATTCTTATCCTATCGTAATCTGAAAATCCTATCGTCTCGGTTTGGGTATTTATTTTTCTATTTATTCTCAACAATAGACAACAACATTCATAAAATATTTAAAACAGCTGCAAATATCGCAACTTCTCAAAATAAAACATCTGAATCAATAATCATAATTTACGAAAATGAGTGATAGTCCTTTTTATAATATGTTATTTGAATCGTACGAAAACTATGGTAATCGATTTCAAAACGATTGGAATGCCGAACAACGTTATCGGTATAACGATCAACATTATAGTTACGATTATGGTGAGGGAAGTGAGTATGGAGACGGTAATAGTAATACGGGGCATGGTTACACGGGAAATTATGAAGAACAAGCTCAAACACGCAACGAAATGAGGTATTTTTCGAGTGTAATTGTTTGTTTACGTTTTGTTTATTTCGTAAAATAGTTCCCGATTTTTGTAGGTCGGTCTTATTTACGTTAAAGACTATGCAATTACGTTATTATTTTCGTACGATTTGTTCTGTAATTTTTCAGCTTGTATATAATTACGTTGTGTATTACGAAAAACAGCGAATTAAACGAAATGGGCCTGGGTGATTCCGTGTTATACAAGAACTGGGCCTGACAATTTCGTGTGAAACGATATGGGCCAGGAAGTTTCGTATAGACAACACGAAACCTGCTTGGTAGTTTCGTGTATTTGACACGAATTGGGCCAGCCTGTTTCTTCCATTTTACACGAAATTGGCCAGGTGGTTTCACGTAATTGACATGAAATTGCCCAGTCTGTTTCGTGTACTTTACACGAAATGTATATATTTTTTTTTTATTTTTTTTAATTGCTTATTGAATAATTAGGAAACTGGTGAAGAAACGGTGGAGACGGTGTAGATTACAGTGATAATTTTGTATTTGAATATGCCTTTAAAACTTTTGAAGAAGCATTTGTAGGCACCGAAAATTTATTAATGTGCTGAATAAACAAAATAAATTAATTATTTTGAGTTAATACAAAATTTTAACTCGATTTAATTATTTTGTCCCGATTAAATGAAATATGGGTCGATTCGGATACAAAAGGAGCTATCCGGATCACTAAATCCAAAAAGAAGCAAAGTTGGGTCAAGTTCACTATTAAACCCACAAATGGGCCTGTGAACACCAAAGTCCAACAAGAGGAATCAAAACTCTATAAATAAGAGCTCTCCTCATTCATTCAGGAGGTTGGAAATTCATTATTGCAAAGGAGCTAGAGAGAACAAGGTAAAATTCCCTACCAAATCCTCTCTATCAAAATCATTGCAAGCAGTCAACAAGCACATCAAATCGTGCCGCCTGCATTGAAGATTCAATCACAAACTCAGACCTTCAAGAGAGATTCAAGTCATCTCGACCCTCTCAAGAAATCAAATTAATATCGCTTGTAGAGTAATTAAAGTTGTCTACAGAGCACCCCTCACGTGTACCCCCGTACACGTACCCCTACGGCATATTAGAATCAAAGGATACATTAGAGATTGTAAACGTACTTTTGATATTTATTAATAAAATTTATTTGTTCCTTGTTTTGTATTTCAATTATTGCAATACAAAATTTGCTGTTACAAATTTTGGTGAACCCGACGTGAAAATCTCTACCTCTCATCTCTATTGCCGTTTTAATCAAATCTACACAACAAGAAGATGTCTACCAAGCAAAGCATTTCATCCAATGCATCAAGGAAGACCTACGCAGATGTCCTGCAGGGTACCCCCATTGCTGCTACCTCCCCAACTGCGCAGTCACTTGGCATCTGCACCAGGAGAATGGCGAAGAAGGCTGYTGTCGACGCTGCTGCYRCCAGTCTGCGCTCTGCACAAGTCCCTACTAGGCCGCGYAAGATCTCTATCGCCTCCATAGCTGCTGCTGCTACAACACTTCTGGCCGCCTCCTCTCCTACACGCGAGGAGACTAAGACTGTAAAGGTTGACAAGAAGGCTTCCCCTTCCAAACCCAAGGCATCGCCAAAGAAGAAAGAAACTYCAACCTCTACCACTGCTTCAGTCATGGTGATAAGTGGCGCTACTCTTGAGGAGAAAATTCAGAACATGAATAAGCAACTTGAAAGGATGATGAAGGAGAATGAAGAAAAGAACAAGAAAGTTGATGAGCTCCAAAAGGAGGYGGTGGCACTCCGTGACAGGAAGGTCGACAGTGAGCAGGGTGACACCGACAAGGATGGTGACAGCGATAAGGATATTGGCGAAGATGACGGTGGAAAGCCAAACAATGAAATAGGTGCTTTTACTGAAGAGAAGCTTCAGGAGTTGATAGCCAAGACAATCAAGAGTCAACTACACGATAGTTCGACAAGTAGTGGGCGCTACATCAAGCCCTATACCAAGAGGATTGATAGTYTGAGCATGCCKWCTGGTTATCAACCTCCRAAGTTYCAACAGTTYGATGRGAAGGGAAACCCRAAGCAACAYATCGCGCATTTCGTCGAGACCTGCAATAATGCTGGGACTGATGGCGATCGTCTGGTGAAGCAGTTTGTGCGTTCGCTCAAGGGAATCGCATTCGACTGGTACACGGATCTGGAGCCTGAGTCGATTGACAACTGGGGTCGCATGGAAGATGAATTCCTTAACAGATTCTACGGTACAAGGCGCGTCGTCAGCATGAGCGAGTTGACAAATACAATTCAGTGGGAAGATGAACATGTCGTTGATTACATCAACAGGTGGCGTGCTCTGAGCCTAGAATGAAACAATCGTTTAAGTGAAACGTCAGCGGTTGAAATGTGCATCAACGGAATGAGTTGGGACATTCTCTATATCTTGAAAGGTATCAAGCCAAAAAGCTTTCAAGAACTGGCAACTCGCGCTCATGATATGGAGAT
>VHZZ01000077.1:235989-252881 GCA_009801015.1 Silene noctiflora
TCAAATCGTGCCGCCTGCATTGAAGATTCAATCACAAACTCAGACCTTCAAGAGAGTTCAAGTCATCGCGACCCTCTCAAGAAATCAAATTAATATCGCTTGTAGAGTAATTAAAGTGTTCTACAGAGCACCCCTCACGTGTACCCCGTACACGTACCCCTACGGCATATTAGAATCAGAGGATACATTAGAGATTGTACACGTACTTTTGATATTTATTAATAAAATTTATTTGTTTCCTTGTTTTGTATTTCAGTTATTGCAATACAAAATTTGCTGTTACAGCATTTGATCGTTGTGACGAAGTAGCGTACGGGTTAGGCTTTCATTTGATAAAGGTTAAATATCACGCGGAGAAGAGTCCTCCGTATAAACAAGTGAAATGTGAGAGATATGGAGTTTATGTTAGCAAGGCTAAGGATCTGTGTAATCCGCAAAGAAAACCGATGACGGAAAAAAATGTGTCCTTTTGTGCTTAAGATGTTTCAAAAAGCGTCGGGGTTCTGGGTAATTAAGCCAAAATGAGGGGTTCACAATCACAACTTTGGAATGTGTCTAGAAGGTCATAGACGTAGAGCGAAACTGACGGAAGAACAGAGAGAATTGATTAGGCAGCACCGCCAGTATTATGTTAAACCGGGGATGGTTAGACATGCTTTTACACTAAGGTATCCTGATCAACCTCCTCCGGTCTTGAAACAAATTTATAATGAGAATGCTCGATTGAGTGCTAAGGAACAAGATGGAAGAAACAGTGTGCAACATATGTTGCATTTATCTAACCAAGCGAATTACCTTAGTGATTTCATGAAAGATTCTGAAACATAAGCATTTACACATGTTTGGTTTGCTCATCCGGAGGGAGTAGAGATGTTTAAAGCCTGACCATATGTTATTTGTATCGACTCGACATACAACACAAATAAGTATGGTTTTATATTGGTAAGACTCAACAATATCAATAAATCTCAGCAAACCGTGGTAAACACTACGGGGGTGCTCGGTCTCCGGATGGGAAGGGTACAGTCTCCAAATTAAACTATGGACTCTATCGGCATCATATCAAGCTGCTCTCGATAGGAGATCAAAGCTCTCCCAGCCTCACGATGTGGAATCGAACTCGTGGACCACAACATAGCCCTAGGTGCACCGGGAGTCGCCGCCAAAGTGGCCATCGGCCTAAAAGCAGGGAAGTACTCAAAGATCCAAGACTGCAACAAGGTCAAACAACCGCACAGACCTTTGCAATCAGACCTCATCGCGATCCCCAATTGCCTATATAGATAAGCTAATGTCCCAGCATCCCAAGCATGCCCACCAATACTACCCACATCTCTAAGCATCGGGGATGTGTTCGCCCGAACTCTATTACTCGACTTATCAACAAATAAAGTCGCACTAAGTAAAATCATCAAATTACCCTGGGCCTTCCCTTCCCCGCCTGTCTCCTTGAACCAGATCTTTCAACGCTTTCTGCAGAATCAAATTTCCCTTGAAAATCTTTGCATCCTTATCTGGTCCCCACTGACTTCCTAACTCCGCCTCAATCATACCCAATAACTCCGACACGCCAAGTATCGAATGTGCCATATCAGCTTCTGGTATGCTGTAAGGAGTACCATCAATCTCGATGCCAAGAATCTCCTGCACATCATGTAGTAATATCGTCATCTCACCCCATGGCATGTGGAAAGTGTTGGTGTCTCGCTGCCACCTCTTAATAAAAGCACACAACAAAGGCATGTTTAGATGTTTATGCATGATGTCAGACAAATGACTAAGTCCCGAATCCTCAACTATCCTCCGAACAGGATCGGACAAACTCCAACCACAAAGCTCCTCCAAAGTCCGCTCTCTAGTATATTTGGTCAACAAACGGACCATCTGAGGCTAACCCCACAAAAGGTAAGATACGTGTCCACCAAAACTCGGGATCAAATCCGGTACTACTGGACCTCCCGGTGCTGACCCGGTCATTAACCAGCTAGTATCCTTCCTTCTAGCCCTAACTTTCCTCCGAGGCTCAGGAATTGTAGTACTAGACCCCTCACCATACAGCTCAAACCTACCATGGATCCCCCGCCTAACACGAAACGCAGATGTACCCTAGCTCCCCACTTCCCGCGGCTTGATTCCCCGGCTCCTAATTTCCCGTTACCCTATTTCCTTGCTCCTCATCTTCCTCCTCTACCTCATTTTCCGACCCCTCATAATTTCTTACCTCTTCCTCAAGATCTCTCTGATATTGCTCGTACTCCCCACCTTCGTAGAAATCTGTCTCAGAAGGAATCGAAACCTTTCTTGTCCCAAAACTAGTACTTCCCATCCTAAAATTAATTGTTTTGCGGCGAGCAAAAGCATGAAGTCCGTTTCGACGTTCATCACCGTCGGCCATCTGCATTATTAAAACAATATATTATTACGAAAACAATTACCTAAAATTACAAATTATGAAATTAAATCAAACGTAATATTACACGAATTTGATATATATACGTAATATTACAAATTTAATACTAATACAAATGTAATATTACATGAATTTGGTAATATTACAAATTTAATACTAATTCAAACGTAATATTACACGAATTATATATATATATATATATATATATATATATATATATATATATATATATATATATATATATATACACACACACACACACACATAATATTACTAATTTAATACTAATTCAAATGTAATTTTACACGAATTTCATATATACGTAATATTAATAATTTAATACTAATTTGTTTACAAAATAAAACGTTATTAAAAAAAAATTGAATTTCGTGTGAAATACACGAAATATACCAAGCAAATACGTGTAAAATACACGAAACATGCTTGATACATTCGTGTATTATACACGAAATGAGCCTGTGTATTACGCATGATTCACACGAAACAGGCCTGTATGTTTCGTCAATTTCACACGAAACTAGCTATGGGGTTTCGTGTATTTTACACGAATTCTGCTTGGATATTTCGGGTAAATCCGTCAACATATGCATCTTCATCTTCAATCGTGAGTTTTCCTCAACATTTCTGTTTTTTTTTGTTTTTTTTTTATTTTTTTATTTTTTTTAAACGTCAATATTCAATCGTGAATTTCCGCTATTACCTCAAAACGATTCCTACTTTGGCTCTAAACATCACATTACTAAACCTAAATCAACCTAAAAACTAGAGTACACAAATAAAGGAATGGAAAATTGAAATTAAAACACAAACATACCTTAAAGTTATCTTGAATCGGTTTTTGTGTTCGTTGTTATTGATGAAGCGGTTTCGAATTTTCGAAACAAAATTCGAAAATATTGTTACTGATCGTTGTTAGTGATGTTGGGAGGTTTCGAGTTTTTTAAATTTTGAATTTCAAAAGGTAACACGGTTGTGAAGTGGTTCGAAGCGGTTTTAATAAAATACGGAAATTAAAGTAATAATAATAATAATAATAATAATAATAAACAAAACATTTAAGCAAGGGCAAAAAGGTAATTAATAGGGACGAGATGAGTAAAATTAGGGGCGATCTTTAGCAAACCCGCCTAAACAAAAAGACTATCAAAATCTATAGTTTGACCTTCCGAAATGACAAGACACGTTGATTACAAAATAGCCTTGTCCGACACTCGACAGTGTGGCACTGCGCAACCTTGCTGTGTTTGGCATTTGAAAACGAGTCGAGTAACATAATTAACAACATGAATTACTTAAAAATAATAGTGTCCTTAAAGTTTAAAGCCTTACAAAACCATGAATTATACTAACATTCACTCTATTACAGCTTCTCATAAACAAAGCTGAATCCAGTAAAGAAAAAAGGGTGGATCTTTGGTTCACAACAAACCTGCTTGTTGGAACTCCATAGATTAGGATGGATTAAATCAACATCACACTCTCCTACAGGTTTACACGAGACGAATAGTCGAGGGTGCACACGTATTTATGTCTAATTAACAACAAGAATCGCCTATGATAAATTGTCTAAGAGCGATTAGAAAACCGAAGATTCATGAGAAAAAAACCGAGAAATCTTCAGTTGTAACCAAACAATCTTCTGTCGCCTTTAGGGTATAATGTTACCGTGTTCAGAATGTGCAGGAAACTTTACTTCCATATTTGTGGTTGACGAACATGAGTCACCAGTTCCTGCACACAGATTAAAAGGGATATTGAGTCCGATGCTGAACTAAAACCGATTCAACTTTGCAACCCGAATGAAAATTTCAGATGCAAACTTGCTGTTAAAAAAACTGGCACCTGAACCTGTTATCTAAGACTCGAAATAAATCCATTACTGATGTGTTTTATACCCGAAACTGACAGTGACTTGATAAGAACTACAGTCAGTTTGGATCAATTTAAGTCCACTACGAAACCAACTTTTGTATAAATTAGCTTAACACAATGATATGGGAGACGGTAATGAAAATGAAGTATTAGATCAATGGATCATTACCTCTGAGAAACGTCCATGATCTTGGCGCAAATGGGAGCTTTTAACAATGGTTTCCCACTTAGCACCAGAAGCGGTTGTTTTGGCATTCTGCTTCCTGGATATGATCTTGGAATTGAGGCTGGTGTAAGAAACGGAGTTCCTTGGTGAGATTCTTGGTGAAACTGATGGCAGTTGGCGCGAAAGCCAAGACTCTGATGGTGATTTAGGCAAAGGCGGTGTAAGAGAAGACTGAATAGCATTGTCGTCTTCCACCATGACTATATCCCTGCATGTGTTTGCATTCCTGTTCTCCGACACCCTCGGAGGCCTAGTAGTGATCCTTCCCATGGAAGCCACATCAGTCATCTCAGCGCCCTGATAACAAAGGGGCCCACTCATGCCCCTGGCCTTCATAAGCTCGACACGTCCTCCATACTGCAATGTAGACCCTGATCTCGGAACATGGCTGAGAGGTCCGCTTTTTGTTGAACCATGTACTTGCCTTTTGGTCTTTGATACATTCATAATTGAATGAGAGACTTTTGGGATATTTACAGAATCTATGTACAGTGTTTTCTCAGGCACTGGAGTTCTCGAGCCAGAACTCCTCGTGTTCCTCCTTGGATCTTCATATCTCTTAGAACCCTTGTTAGAAACTTGTGACCTATAATCATCATATGAATCGACATTTTTAGGAACGGGATGAAACCCAACTCCCTTTTGATAGAGGGTTTGAGGTGATTCATTCCTAGAAGGGGACACGCTGCTTCTCCTGGAACTTCGGTAGGGAGAACCGCTTCTAGTCTCCAACTCACCGGAGTAGAACATCGGTCTGTTCGTAAGTTGCGGCTTTTGCAGTTCGCAGCTTTTGAATGCAGGAGCAACTCTGTGGTTGTGGTAACTCTTTGAATCTTTCTGCAAACACTTTCAGCTGTCAGTAATAAACAAATCGCACATTCGACATATTTTTTCTTGATAATAATCATACAGTAAATTACAGGTTCGCTTCCAACAGTCGAAAACACACATAAATTGCTCAACTGTAATTACCTTAGAAAGCTTCGGGCTGGGACACCGCCAAGACTTCGTCTTTATCAAGTTGCTGACTTTACTAGCAGACGATAAAGCGCTTCTAGACTTGTCCTTCATAGCTGGTAGCGGATTAATAAGGCGCAGAGCGTTTTTAGTGCAAAACCAAGGAAGGAATCCACAAGATTTGACTTTGATCGAAATGTTGCTTCGGTCATCAAAGCTATCTTCATCCTCTTCACTTTCTTCCGACCCTATATCTTGACCTGTGTATGGAACAATGTGGCAGGCATTACGAGAAGGGGGAGGTGTCATAGCTCTCGGAACCAATGCTTTCACCTCCTTAGCTGGCTCAACAGCCACAATTTGTCTCCTAGACGCGTACTGAGATGGTTCTATAGTCATGGCCTTTGCTGCAGGTAAGAACCGATTGATCATGAAATCCCGAGCTCTTGGATCTGTTGAGATTGACTCAGAATATTTGGATTCGGGTCGTTCTGGCCCACTTATGCCACTTACACTGCAATTGACCGAGAATGACCCATGTTGTGATAGTGATAACCCTTCAATTGCATCAGAAAACGCAGCATCCCCATCTTCTTCTGACTCGGAACTTGGATTCATCTCAGTCCCATCTTTTGAACTGTCCCATCTACCCATACTCTCATTCAAGGAGGAATACAGTTTGTTATGTTGTCGATAAATGTTAAGCTCCCCCGAAAGCTTATGGTTTTTAAGGGTACTAACCGTGTTAAGCTCCCCCGAGTACCTATTTTGAGGCCTCGGAACACACAACTCTCCCGACGACATGTTTGGTGTTCTATAACCATTCAATTCACCCGATTTTTTCCCAGGTGGAAATGGCATACTAACTGGAACCTTGGGAGTACTCGGAGCCTCTTCAGGACTTGTCACACGAGACTCAATTCCGTCTTTTGCTTTACCCGGTGCTTGCTCCCACATAAAAGGAATAGAACCCGGCCTGACAACCTCACCCAAATGAAGGTCAGATTGCTTTGTAAGTACCGGGTTTCTGTCCTCTATAGGATGATCCCTTCTCAAATCTTGTTCTGAGGAACGTAATGGGGACGAGTACCGCCTTGCAGATATAATCGGGGCACTGAAGTTTAACTGTTTCTTCTCCATTACCTCGGAAATTTTACAACTAGAAAATTATGCAAGGATTTGCTGGAATGTTACCAAAATGCTGATTTTCTGACAAATTCTGTGATATCAGAACAGAATACTTATCAGGAAAATTGTAACAAATTAATTAAATGCAATAAATGAAGAAATTTCATTTTTTAGCAACAATCATTTAATTGATCAAGATATATACCAAAATGAGAAAGCACCAAGAAACTAAGAAAAATAAATTAGAAGATGAGAAATTCGTTCATTAAGATCATATACGTGTCTGTTACGATTGATGCAAGAAAGATAATAAAGAACGTAAATAAAGAAGACAGATTTAAGGCGTATCCTAACAAATAACAACGTGTTCGAAAAGGGGACTTAACCGATTCAAGGCGTATTCTAACAATTTCAAGCTTATGAAAGTAGGACAAATAAATAAAAAATAGTGAAACAAACTCAATAAATATGAAAATGATATAAGAAATACAAAACACAACTCGGGTTTTGGATTATAGTAATCTTATCCAATATAGCATAGCTTGAACCACAAACTGAATATATAGTCACAAGAGTTGAGCAAGAATATGAACATCACATTCAAGAAAAAGTTCTTACAAGAAACTAACATTCAACCCCACAACACCCAAGTTGTCGTGTTAACGGAGGGTCAGATGTACGCAACCATGAAATATATATCACATTTTGTAAAATACAAAATACCCATTTCTACACTTTATTAAGAATTTACTAGGAGTAAAACAAGAAATTAAATCATGGAAAAATAAGACAAAAATGAAATGTAAAAGGGTACCTTGTGTTGTTAAGAATGAAGGAAAATGAGAAGAAATGGAAAGATAAGAGTATGTGGGGGAAAAATGAAGAAGGGTGTTTGAGGGAATTGAGTGGAAATGAAGGCAAAGCATTGAAGAAGAGTAGGGATGGGGAAGTAAGTAGTGACTAGTGAGTATTGAGTGAGTTAGTTGGAGTATGATGTGCTTTTTGCTTTTTTGTAGCATGTTTATTAAAGACACTCCCTTGGCCACAAAATCAATGGGTTCATGGCATGGGTGACCGAATGTGAGTTTGGATTCGATGAGGTCAAAGTTATATGTTTGAGTTAGAAATGTGCAGATTTGTGGATTTGAGACAGGTTAGTGAATTATACTTATGACAAAGTCATAATTTAATGTTAAGGGAATTGAGAAAAATCAGCGGAAGCGAATTAGTAAAGTTGTTAAGTAAACTAGAAAAAACCGAAATTTGCAACTAAAAACTTCAATTTTTCCAACATTTTGTTAAATACATGTTCGTATACTTTTTAGGGATTGAACGAAATGATTCTAATGAGTTATCTCGTTATAATTGAACAGACCGATAAGTTTGAACATGTTAACTAAGTGGTCTATTATATAGCTTTGAAAATGTATATTTGCAACATTCATGTGTCAAACGAGACGATCCTTGAACAACTATAGATTCATAGAACACCATTGAAGATCTGGTAATCAAAACAATGAGTTAGAAACTCCATTACGTCCTTATGATCTTACCCGGATCAAATATAAACTAAATCGGGAAGTGCAAATTAAAAAAAAATAAAGACATAAGAAAGGTAAAAGAAAAAAAAAAAAAAAGAGGAAATTTAGGAAAATCACATTGATTGAGAGATTTGGTCCCAACTTTTCTCCTTAAGTTAAGGCGTGTTATAGCCTAATTGGTCCTACATTTTGCTTGGAAAATTTCAAAAAGACAAAGGAGTGAAGAGAGACTATGAAGAAGATTTATAAAAGTCCAAAGATAACATGCATTGCTTTTTCATGATTTCTAGTCTTCACATTTTTAATATTTCTACTTTTTTGTCTGATTATGTTTACATTATGACATAAATTTGACTATTGAGGCTATTTATTGTTTTCTTTTGTTGTAAAAATCAAACATAGACTAATTGCTAGTAACGACTATCGAGTGATTTGTGCTCTTTGTGAAGTCTCTATGTGTCAATTGATTCTTATTTCTCAAGTCCCAAGCTTGTAGTAATTGACAAATAATAGAATTAAAGGGAATTGGATGAAGTTGAACTGAAATAAGTTGAATAAAGCTAAACTGAACTGAAATAAGTTGAATAGAGCTAAATTGAACTGAAATTAGTTGAAATGAGCTAAATTAAACTGAAGTTAACAGACAAATATAATTTTAAATAAGCTAAGCTGATCTCAACTGAAATGATCCGAATGAGTGCCGAAATTAAGCTGAAAATAACAGAGCCTTAATTTAATCATTATGTAGGTAATATAACTCCCTCCGTCCCGGTCATTTGTTGTCGTATTCCATTTTAGGTGTTTAAGTCAATTATTGTCCTTTCTATTTTAAGAATGAATTAGATGAGCAATTTGATCATTCACACTCAATTTGGTCAACTTGTTATCTAATAATTGGTTCCCTCCTCTTTTCTTGTTTTTTGTGCCAAAACAAAAAAACAACAATTGACCAAAACGGGTGGAGTAATTTATAGACCTCATGTTTGACTCCTCTTACCCAAAAAAATAGTACTACAAAGTACTCTCTCTATTTCAGTGAATAGTTTACATTTACCTTATTGTATAAGAGAGAAATAAAACAGGTGTAAACTATTGACTTCAACGAAAAAAGTAATATTTTTAAGTCATTTGACAGAAGAAAATAACATTGTGTAAATATTTTTGAATTTGGGAAATGTGTGACGTTGAAGATTTCTCATACAAAATCAGGTCACATGGAAAATAGAATGTAAGGTAGATGAAGTCAGATGTCAGCGGTCAGTGGCTCGAGCCACTAACTGAATTTAGACCCGTGAATGTGAGTGGTGTGGGCCACAGCAACGTAAGGTCTACTTTGGTGGGAACAGAAAAAGACACCACCACCCCTTTTGTAACCAACATTAACCGAGTAACCATTTAGACCAATATTGTTAGGATCGGGATTCTACTTTTGATCGATGGGGAGGGTAGGATCGAATCGGTAGATACGGATCGTAGAATCGAAAGATTCTACAAACTCACTAAATATAATTTTTTATTTGGTAAAAACATATAATTGAAGATCAAAACACTTATTTATTAATATTTATTCATAAAATATTGGTAATTAATGGTTTTAGTATCATTGTATGAACATGTTTCTACAACTTATACGAAATTTTGGTTTTACGGTGTCATTATATAATAATATATATGAATATTTTTATCATGGAATCGAATTGTAGGATCGTAAAATCGTAGGATCGTGTTATGATCTCATCTCTAGAAATTTTTAAATTAATAGGATTGTAAGATTCTACAACCCTGATAGAATCGTAGGATCCAGGATCGGTCAAACATTTTCGGATCGTAAAATCGTAGAATCGTTGGATCGAATCACGATTCTAACAACAATGATTTAGACTTTTTTTTGGCTTAATTTTAGCTCATTTTAATATATTTCAACTTTATTTAAATCAGTTCAGTTTAGTTTCATTTAGTTCATTTCAGTTTAGCTCTTTTCTTCACAAATTAATTCTTACTTCAGTTCAGTTCAGCTCCAATAAATTCAGTTCAGGCAGTTTCAGTCCAAAAGAAGAGCCCCTTACTCATTGATGGCCATGTCTACTAAGCTTTCGCATAAGAAATTCTTATATAAGATGGTTTTATATTAAATAATTACATAATACTCCCTTTACATAATTATTTTCAATTCATTTTAATAAAATACTCTTCACATATATTAGATAAATGAGATGAAAGCAAATATGCGGAGGGAATAGTAATTAGTCTTTCTCAAAACGGTAATAATCCTCTTAAATTTAAGATGGTTTGAGTAGGAAATCATATAAATTGATGGAATAAAACTATTCTTATTTTCTAGGTGTTTTGCTTTACAACGAACACAAACGTCTAAATTTGCGTAATACTTCATCTGTTTTAATCATTTATTTGCCTTTGAATAAAATTAAATATACCTCATAAAAAATTAAAAAGGTGAATAAATAAATGAGACGGAAGGGGTAATACGAAGTACTCGTAAGAAATAATAGTCAATGTAATAAGGTTAATATCAGCACTAACTAGCAATGAGAATATATTCATTAACCAGACAAATGGTAACATAAAGAAAAATGGGTTATTTAAGAAAAAGTGGAAATGTGAGGGGTAAAGTTGGAAGCTTTGAACGAGACCACAAAAATAATATATTGTATAATTAAACATTGAGTGAGTGAGTGAGTGAGTCACTTGATGGCAAACATGTAAATAGGTAGTGGGGTATAAGGGTAATTTAGTCATTTTTTAGGCCAAATAAGGTATATTACCTTTGGTGTGGATCGTCCGTTTTAGGTAAGTGTTACCATTGTATTAAAGTAACTAACAATGAAATCACAAAAACTTTAGAGAGACGGTCTCTCAATAACGTTATTGAGAGACCTCTCACATGTTAAGGGGAGGAAGTTATTTAATTCCTATTTTTCATGTTATGTCTCACACTAATTTAGTAGGAGACGGTCTCTCACGAGAATTAATGGAGGATCCCCGTACTACTAAAATAATAAAAATTCTTAAAAGTTTCCCCTCTAAATTTCATCCGCTTATATAAGGAAACAAAAAAAAAAAGATTTTTCCATTAAACTATTATCTTTTTTTTTAAAGCCTGATTTTCTCATCAAATTCTAAATTATTATTATAATGTTTTAATCAAAATAAAATAAAAGGGGTATAAAATTATAAAATACAAAATTAATAAATTTTCTTAGAAAATGACTTGATGTATACTTACATAGTATAAAACAATAAATTAACTAATATTATTAGTTTCGTGAAAAAAAAATTATTAAGATAATTTAAGAAAAGTCATAAATTGAAATCATTAACTTGTAGAGAAAAAAAAAAGATTTCATGACATACTCTATTTTTTATTTTTATTTTTCCTTTTATTTTATTTTTCTCATATCAAAGTAAAATAAGGTGAAATATGAAAATATTAATGTATAAATTTGGAATGAATAAGTAATCAACTAAAGAGTAAAATCTCTATAAATACCGCATTTATTGTGCGAGATTTATACTAGTTACAGAGTATAAGATTATCTGTATATTCAAAATATTCCTAAAACAAAATCGTACATTTTTTTTTAATGTCAAATAAGTTGAATGATCGGTAGGGAGTACAATATATGGGGTGGAAGATTAAAATATGTGATATATTGTCACGATGTATTCATCTTAATCAATAATCACTAGATAAAGAACTTCTTGGTTATAAATTTCTGCATTTTCTTTTGGGGTGAAGGGAACCACAAAGGCAGTTTTAAGGATGATGAGATTTGAATTCAGGTCATGAGTACTATCTCATCTCGTATAGATTAATCAACTAAACTAGTTAATATCTACAATTCATGCATATCTTAAATTAAAGGTGATTATCAATATGTATTTAAATAAAAAAAGGTAAACAATTGTTTCATTTACAACAAAAAAAAATGCATGATTTTGATCCACATTCAATTTGGTATACTTGTCATCTAATAATTGATTCTCTCTTTTTTTTTTCTTGGTCTTTGCGCTAAAACCAGTGGTAAACAAATAAGCAGATCAGAGGGAGTATAACTTTTGAAATTGAGATATATATCAAGATTAAAAAAATTTATTTTTTCTTTTGTCTACCTCTCCTTCAAATTTTGGTTTTGTGTAAGGCGGTTTTATATAAATATTAAGTGTATCAGATTTTATAAATAAGCCATTTAACAACGACTATTACAATAGCATAGATTATGGATCCGTTTTATGTAGACCTGCTAATGTTGACCTAACCTGAATGACACCGACCCGATAAAGCTCACCCGGGGGTCGAAAATGCCGTGAAAAGTATGACCGAACTTGACCCAATGAGTTGACCCAAAGTAACATGACTTGAAGTGACCCGACGATATACCCCAGTAACCCCAAAATGACTTAGTCAAGGCAAAACTATGACTCGAAACAACTCAAAATGACCTAAAATTACCCGATTAAAATTAACCTAATTCAAAATGACCTGACCTAAAAATAACCCTATAAATTATATACCCCAATTCGAACCTAATCCAATCTCTGTGGATGGCAATTGCCTGCCTTTCCAATACCGGACATGACACGAGGGAAAGAGCCAAAAGTCAATCCAATATACCCCAAATGAACAGTCGACCCACAAGAGTAGTGGCCGGTAAGTGGATTATTTAGACCACCCGCAAATTATGTCAATTCTGTGTAATTGTGTACTCCTTCGATTCCGTTTATTTGTTTGCCTAATTTATTTTAATGTGTCTTAATTAATTATTTGTCTTTTTATTTTAGAGAAACATTTGATAGAATTTGGTCTACATATCATCATCTATTAATTGACCTTCTTCTCTTTCGACAAACAAATATAAATGAACAAGACGAAGGAGTATCATTCAATTCTCTTAAATTGTTGGAGCACAAAGTTATGAACGTAACTTCCGGGTCCAAAATATTTAGTACGCATTAAGCATACTCGTTTTCGAGGGACCACGATAATTAAGCAATATGGATGATGATAGTGATAATAATGTGATTAAAGCAAATGCAATATTTTCATAATAGTAGTTGGGGGTAGATGTTAATTAGTAGACCCCTTTGCCTTATTACATCCTCCATGTGCTTTTGCTTCTTGTCCTTGTTTTCATTTATGTTTCTCATTTGGGTTTTCATTTTTCTTCTTCATTTGTCTTACTCATTAATACTCCGTAATTTTACGGGTATTTGTGTTTAGGTTTATGTATCGGTGATGGAACTAAGATTTAGTGTTAGAAACAACGATAAAGTTTGGGAAGGGAAAATAGGAGAGCTTGTCGTCGCTGGAGGACGAAAATCTCATAGATTTTAGTTAAAATTTGTGAAGAACCCAATATTAACTCACATGTGAGTGTCCCACATTGATAGAAAAGGAGAGAGAGTTTACCACTTTATAAGCTAATGGGCTGCTTCCTTTATTGCCAATTGGTTTTAGAATGAAATATCTTTAGACTTATAAAGCGGATTCTCTTTCTTCTATTTGAGTGCGGCCCAGACCCGTTGCATGATTTAACAAATTTTCTTAACTTTTTTCGAGTTTTTCGTATATCATTACCTGCTCACTCTTGCTGAAATTTTCCACTTTCGTTGAGTTCAAATTCATCCTTCAGTACTGGTTAAAAACGTGTGCAGAGTGGATAAAGAGGAAATGAATTATTAACTCAATAGATTAAGTTTGAAAAAAAAAACATTTAATTTTCATTGGCTGAAGGAGGAAACGTCTCTGATGGTCGTTTAGATTCCCTATTGGTTTTAATGTAAGAAAGGTAAATGGTACAAATACAATACGGAGTAAATTATTATCGTAACATACTTTAGGGACTATAGGAAGCATGATGTACTACACGTATTTGGACTGATATAACTAAAAAAGACTAATAATTGCAAGAAAAAAAAAAAAAAGAGATTATGTAAATGAAAAATACACCGAATAAATTTTTACGAGTATTCCCCTTAATTTCAACATAATATATTGAGAGTTACTCCGTATATGGTATGATAAGCAAGATCAAGTTTTACTATATGTGATCATATTTTTCTGGTGTAAAGGGAGTCACAATGGCAATATGTTGTTGATATGATTCGAACTTAGATAATGAATATCATCTATTCATCATAACTTTACTAGTTAAGCTCACTGAATCTGCTATAGAGGTAATCATGTGCCAAGCAGTGTCGAAACTCGAGTAACTCTTGTCAATTTCTTGGTAGCAATAGGATCCATAAATCGAGTTTACAAAACTAAGGGACAGAACATGTAATCTAGCCATCTAAGCGTTTGATGCAACGGCCCAAGGAAATAAACCAGTGTGTCCAACATCAGCCCATAAACGTTACCAATTGAAAATGTATGGAATCACTTGAATATAGAGGAGTTTCTTTCCAATTACGGAGTATTTGAATTATGCTCTATTTATTCAAAATGTTCATAATAAAATTTTAAAAAATGGGGAAACTAAATTATCGGAGGTAATATATAAATATCGTTCTTGTTGAAGTAATTTCACAGCACCATTTATATTTAGTTCATGTATTTACTCCCTTCGTTTCGTTTTTTATGTCGTTTTAGCGAAGTTAATGAAGTAAAATTTGGTTGGAAAAGAGACAATATTCCTAAAGTTTTGAAGCACCAAACATTCAAATTTCAAACCCGAGTATAGCACATTAAATTTTTTTCTCTCTTTCGCCAGCTCTATTATCAAGCCAACTCTAATATTAATTACGGCGTAGCTTAGATTGGGTTATTTATTAACTTATGTCAAGTCTAAGTCAATACATATCAATTAAAGGTATTAATCCTCCTATATACTAAGAGAATAAAAATTCCCAAATATT
This sequence comes from Silene noctiflora, assembly GCA_009801015.1. Lineage (NCBI taxonomy): Eukaryota > Viridiplantae > Streptophyta > Magnoliopsida > Caryophyllales > Caryophyllaceae > Silene > Silene noctiflora. The sequence continues at coordinate 251,021 of VHZZ01000077.1, forward strand.
TTTCTCTCCAAAAGGAATCTGCTTGAAAGAGAAACAAGGCTTTCTTTTTATTAAATTATTATCTTTTAATTAACATATAATCTTTTATTCACTATATTATTTTTTGAACTAAACTATATTAATTTAATTATAATAAACTTATTAATAAATATATATTCTTACACTGTAACTTAATATCTGTTAGTCATAGTGTTTAAATATATAAATTTGCTCTAAATTTTACTATATCTTTATTTGCCAAACTCTCTAACATCCCGATTTAAGAAAACCGTGCATTTATGCAAATGCACGGGATTTACACTAAGTAAGTTATTAACCTAGTAAGTAAAACAAATATATATCGTGATAATAGATCACGATTCTGAGACTCAAAAAGAAAAATTGAGGATCTCCATGTTCTGTTGATCAGGAAGCCATTCTCTCAACAAGAAGAGCCAAATTTTTAAGATTAAACTCAATAATATAATTAGCAAAGCAGCAAGTATCCTCCTCATTACTATCCCCAGGCACATCCACCGTATACGACTCGATCACCACCGTCTTTACAATCCCATCCGCTACTACCACCTCATGTAGCACGGTGGTCACATGGAAATTAACCAACTTATGATCCCCATCGATCACTCGGCATACAATGACATGGTGCTCCTCGTCCACGGCCTCGAGTTGCTCCACACTCGTCTTTCCGGGCATACCCGACATAAATTGAACCTGCCTAATTGACCCGACCTCACCTGAACCTGTTACCAGAGTACAATTCCTAATTAGTTTTTTGTACACGTGTGGTTGATCGAATCTCCGGATTACGGACCATACTAACGATTGTGGTGCATTTATGGTTCTTATGACTTGTGACCCGCATCGCTTTATGTCCATAACTTTGTGATTTTTTACCTTAGCTAAAAAATAGTTTCAGACTGATGAACAACCCTTGCTGTATGTATGTTTACGGATAGAATTAGAAAATAGTCTGGTCATAGATGAATGTTTACTTACGGTTTATATATGCATGACGAGAAATATATAAAAGTATAAGAAATTTCTAGATTATGAGGTACGTCAGTCAAAAGTTCTAGATTGATGACGCAATGTTCAGTTTGCCTCGTGAATGTATAATGGGGTGCATATTAGAGTATTCTGATGTTAATTACAGGGTGGTCAAACGGGCGGGTAGGCTCGGGTCGGGCTGGAGATGCTGGATCTGAATGCAGCCCTGGTAAAGAGACGGGTCAGACCGGGCCTGGTATAAGGTGAACCCGAAACCAACGTCGGGGTAAGTTAGGTTAGGGTTTAGGCGGTCAATGGGCTAGCCGGACTAGCCTTGACTATTTTTCTAGGTATTATTGTTTGGGATGACACTGGTTTAGGTTTAAGTTTCGCATGTTGCAAAACTAGTCATGATACAATCAAGACTGCTCCAAAACACCCATTTACAAAAACTCAAAATATAATTTTGTTTTTTTTAAGGCAAGTTCAAACTTGATCTGAAATATGATTCAAAACATATTCCAAAGCAAGTCCGATCATTCCAACAAACTTGAGAAATCCTACTACTTCGATCATAAAATAGGTAGAACTAACTATATGGTGTATTACAGGCACAATACTCTATACTCCGTATTTAATATTATAAACTCGTTATTTATAAATGATAGTCACCGTGATTTTTTAAGGACATCAATTTGGCCGAAAAACAAAAGGCGACCACTGTATTTTTGCTAGAATACAAGTCGCAATGCGTCATGAAATAATCAATTTATTTAGGATTATTCAACGGGGATACTACAAACTATTGATGACCTTCTCAAAACACCCTAAACTTTAATTTAACTCACAATAAAACATACTATTAACCCCCTCT
>VHZZ01000077.1:358272-371255 GCA_009801015.1 Silene noctiflora
TTTGATCATTACTTGCCTCGGGTAACCGAGATGGTAATGCCCTTACCTAGCAAGGAAGGTCTTGTTAAGGCTCCTTGGTAGATGGGGGTGTTACATAGGCAGTGGTCATACGCTATACATAGTACCGTGGAGGCAGTGGTTATACGCTCCGTCAGCTAGAGGCAGTGGTTATACGCTCTAGCAAGTTAGAGGCAGTGGTGATACGCTCTAACAGATGTTCACTATATTCGCTATGCTTTGATGCTAGCTTTGTGCCTTCTGTTGCTGTGGATCATGTGTCACCATATTCGCTATGCTTTGATGCTGGCTTTGTGCCTTCTGTAAGTGTGTCCATGGTCTAGTGGTTGCATGTGGTCTAGGTTTGCATGGTTGCATCCGTCAAAGGTCGATAAAGTCATAGTAAGTTATTTTGGTTTTCATGTGTATAGATGATCTTGCATGTTTACTGGTTTTGCATTTCGATTGTTATTGATCGTTGGTTATATTCAATTATTGTAAACATGACTGGGAGAGCACCTAGTTACTCCCGACTGATTGTCGACCCCCATTCTCAGGTTGAATGCTCGTTGCTGTTTGGATGATGTTGTTGGAATGCATCGAGGRGCGAGACGAATAATAAATTTAGGATTTTGTTTTCAGTTTTTGAGAACTCCTTTAATAATGTAATGACTTTGGTTTTGGTTTTAGTAGCAAACCGGATTGGTCAGGTGTTTCCGCTACCTTGACCCTTTTATCAGTGTTATACTCTGATTACTCTTTATTTTACGTTTTTTCTTTGTTTATAATCCGGGTTATTACAGGTTTGACTCGAGTTATTTAAGAGCAAATACAATAAAATTCGGGCTGAGTATAAGTTAAATCAGCTTGATCAAATTTCGTGTCGAATTTAAATCATACTAGTATTTAATATGTTTTACTTGTATTTGTTAATTTCACTATGAGATTGAGTCATTCACATAAGCTTAACAAGTATCAAGAACCGAAATGATGACAAAAAGAAAGTCAAGGGGCGCATGATGTTAGAGAAGATTACAATAGATTATACCGTAATCAGAATGATATCTTATTATGGAATAATTTATATTATGTTACCATTATTAGGAGATCTTATGATAAGGTTTACATTTTTGTAGCACTACAAATACAATGCTATAGTATTTGTTTGGGACATGAACGAATTATCAATGGGTGGTGCTCATTCATGTACGAGTTTTACTCGTTCATGGACGTGAATGACAATAATACCTCTTTTATATTAATGATTTCATTTTAATACCCTTCTTTCAATCTCTCTCTTCTTCATTTACTCTTTTCTCGCTCATTCATGTACGAGTTTTACTCGTTCATGGACGTAAGTGTCTAAATGCAGGTACCTTTCTTTCTACCACCAGCAGCATGAAAACCATCAACCACTGCCGCACTGTCTTCAACGTTTTCTTCTATTTCTAGACTTATGGATATAGGTATGTGCTTTCTTAGAATTCAATTACACAAACTATTACGAAGGTACTTCAATGGACATTCAACTGTCTTTTTTAAGCCAAATATGTGCCAATTATGGACCCATTTTAAGCCGTATTTTTAACCAAAATTTGGCTGATATTTGGTCGATTATGCAAGTACTTGCTTCAGTGACGAATATTACAATAGAAAGTAGTGACTTACTTGATTGTTACAAACCCTAATTTAATCTCTTCCTAATTCAATTAGTGTAAACNCGAATATTACAATAGAAAGTAGTGACTTACTTGATTGTTACAAACCCTAATTTAATCTCTTCCTAATTCAATTAGTGTAAACAAACCCTAATACACTTAATAAAACTAATAATTAGAATTATTACCTGATCTATACGAGAATTAACATCCATAATTGTGTAGTTTGACGGATTTTGATTAAATAGAAGATTTTATTAAGTTTGTGAGGGAGAGAATTAGAGAGAATTGGGCAAAGGGCATAGTATGGAAAAATAATGCAAAAAAAAAGTTCGTGAAAGAGTAAAATCCGTCCATGAATGAGCAACTACGTTATCAATAATACAACAATTATCTTTATGTAATTATGCTCTATCAGATTTTAATCCTCTATATACTAAAAGAATAGGCGAATCTAGAAATTTTCCCGCTCAAATTACTTTAGCTATAAATTGGGCTTTAACATGTTTGACAGTTATTCTCAAGTATTGGGTTTAACATTTTCTCCCATTCTATAATCTATACAAATGTTGGCCTACCTTATATAATTCTTTTTTATTACACCTTATATAATTCTTATTTGTGAATATTTGTACAAAAATATATTCTACCAAAGTACTTTACACTATCATTTATTTTTCACGTGACATATTACACGATATATGTCAGATTGTAAGACTTTTATATATTTTAGTCATATTATAATCACATTTTAACTATAAGTGTATCTTAAATATTATATTCATATTTATTTGTTGGCTCTTAATACTAAATTTAAAATTTAATTACTAAATATTAATTTCTTTATATATCATAATCTAATATGCCGTTCGAATTAAACTAGTTATAAGTAAAAGTTTAAGGTTTTATTCTTTTATGTTCAATTTCAGTTCACTTTGATTCAATTTCAGTTCATTCAGTTCTGAATCGTGTCTTAGGCCTAAGGGCTAAGACCATCCCTAAGCAAGGTCAATTGTTAGGTCATGACCTTGCTTGGTCATGGTAATGACACAATTAAGCATGATTAATTTGTGGCCAAAAAATATTAAAAGGTCAATTTGTGACCCTGGTTGAACGAAAATGACCTTCTTATTGACCTTGTATGTGTTCAATTGCTATTAGTTGAACAATTAAAAAACAATAAAAAGTATAAAATGTATGATTAATTTGTGACCAAATAATTGAGTTGATGATATAGGTCATGACCTCCTGCTTGAGAAATTAAAAGTAGGTCAAAATAAATAGATTGAGATTTAAGAGTATAATCGAGTCGCGACCCTAATTAACGCGAGCTCTGCTTGGGGATGGTCTAAGGGTACTATAGTCATTGCGAAAACAACACATCTATCTCTTCATATAAATCAGCAAAAGTATATACTGTCACTTGAACAGTATGAGATGAACCTCTCAAAAGAAACAAACAAATTTTAAAAAGCATACCTTGTAGAGTTGGCAATCAAAGATGTCTTCTTCATTCTCCAAATTTCTGTGATTTTCCAAACACAAAAAACCAACATTATCATTTGTTGTTCAAATGCTCTTTTCTTACTACCTACTACTTCAAATCTTACATGATTTAAGTCTGTCTTGAAAAAAACAATCATCATTACTATTTTACTATCCCATCATTTCACTTTTTTCGAGTCGTTTTGACTCGATTGACTAAGGGTAAGACTGCGTATATCTGATCAAAGTCGAGATTTTTATTGGCAAGTTTAAATCTTTCTTTGTTGTATTGGAAAACCCAGAAGGGAAAAGCATGATTGCTGATTTGCTGTCATATAGTTTCATAATTTGAGTCTGTTTCGACTCGATTGGTTAAGGGTAAGTCTGCGTACATCTGATTCAACCTCAAAGTGAGATTTTTACTGTCAAAGTTTTAATCTTTCTTTGTTACACTAGAAACCCGGAAGGCAAAATCATAATTGCTGTCATATAATTTCATTATTCGAGCCTGTTTTGACTCGACTGGTTAAGGGTAAAGGCTGCCGTACATCTGATTTGATCACTGTCAGAGATTTAATCTTTCTTTGTTGCATTAGAAACCCAGAAGGCAAAATTCATGATTGCTGTCATATAGTTTCATAATTTGAGTCTGTTTTGACTCGAGTGGTCAAGGGCAAGGCTGCCTACATCTGACCCGCCCGAAGGCGGGATATACTAAGATGCCTTTGGGAAGGTTTGCTGTGAAAAATGAGTATGGGTTAGGAGTTAAGGAATTGTATAAAGATGGAGTTGAGGGTGAAGATCCAAAAGCTGTTCTTGATGGTGTTGCTGTTGCTGGTCTTGTTGGTCTTCTTCGCCAATTAGGTGATCTCTCACAGTATGTTTCTTTCTCTCTAATTTTTCGATTTCATGTGTTAATTTTTGATTTATTTGCCTTATTTTAAGTTGGAGATAATGATTGGTTTTGATTAAGTATACTAATAATCTTGATTATATTGGATTACCAATTAATCAATTCAGCTAGCTTAAATGGTAAAGTCGTTGAGTGTGAATTATTGAGTAAGAATAGTCATGATTTGGGTACGATTGTACGAAACCCGTTTGCATAGAAATCCTAGAAGTCAGTGAGTGAGTGGTGATATTCATGACCGGGGTTTGAATTTTGAAACCCGTTGATATCAATATAACCGTTGTGTCTCCGTTTATGCCGTAAATTGTTTTCTACTGTGGAATTATTGATTGAATTCATCTGGACTGAGTAAGTTATTTTGTTATCCGCCACTGTCGTCCTTGTTCCAGCAGTGGGGCAGGGGTATCTGGTTGGTAAGGGAATTGAGGGGCTGTGAAAATGAGGAGACTGTAGAAAATTAATAGTTGCAATAATGGCAGTGTAATTCATTGTCCCATGTGCATGCAATTGCTGAAACCTGTGGTGGTCCTCTTTGTTTACGGTCGATGGCTAACTGAAATGCGCCTTTGTGGGGTTGATACTTGGTACTCCTTAGCAGTTTGGGTGAGAAGCTACTATTAGAAGTAATGATAATTCTTCTGTGAGGGGAGGGTAGTTTTGTAAATGTGATCAATATCGTGTAAGCTGTTTGTCTGGGGACAACCCTTATTATGTCATAGGGCTTTTGAACTTCTAGCAAACATTAAATTGGAGGTATTATGGGTGATTGGTGATCCTATTTAGAGATGATCAAGCACGGGACAATCCATGGGAACCCGACCCACAGAAGAGAGTGATTATGTACAATGTTTCAGTAAATTTAGAGACTTGTTCTGTCAACCTGTCTGACACCTGCTTACGCATTTGTTTGTGGGCCACAAAATTTGTAGCATACTACGCCAGACACTCATTTGATCCTATCCAATGCTGTTGTGAGTATAGTTGACATGCTCTTCGTGAAGGAGGACAGCCTTTTCGTTGAAGTTACAGCCTGTTTCAACCTTTCTTTGGGATGATGGGTAGTTCCTTAGGATCTTCTCTGCTCCATCAGCTCTTTGTTTCTTTTCCGAGCCAAAACCTCAGATCTTCTTATTTAAAATATTCCCATCTCACAATTCTTGGTTTGCTGGTTGATGGGTGGAAATCACATGTCAGTAACTGAGATAAGAAACTACAATCCTCATCGTAATTATATTGTCTCTATATGGCTTTGGGGTTTAACTGACGTCAACTTTGAGCAATAATTACTTTATCAATATAGCTACAGTTACTATATCAGAAGTACTATTTTCATGCTCCCATTGTCAAAAAATCGTATCTATTGGATATTGTGAAATATAACAGGCAAAGTCGATATCTTGTACCTGCTAAAGTCATGTAGTTGAGTATAAATTTGATAGAGGGAGTACACTTTGAAGGTAGGAAGGTGCTTCATGTTTTAAAGTTGCATAACTTGTTTTAACCCTACGATGAAAGAATCTTCTCTGTAATTTATGAGTGTAATGTTCTGGTTGTAGTCTCATGTTTCGCTAAGTTCTTTTAAACGTCCGCTATTGTTTTATTAAGATATAATGAGGAGAGGGGAGGGAGAAGATGCATGGTTCATTACTGTTCTACTAAGTTCTGAGTGATGGTATTTGCAGAATGTTTGTTAATTTGATTTTGCACCATGTATTGTGGACTTGTAGATTTGCAGCTGAGGTTTTCCATGGCTTGCAAGAGGACGTGGCTTCTACTGCCTCTAGAAGTCGTAAGCTGGTTACTCGCGTGCAACGGATAGAAACCTCTTTGCCATCTCTTGAAAAGGCCATATTGTCACAAACTAGCCACATGCATTTTGCCTACTCACCTGGTATGTTTTATCTCATATATTTCTCAGTTTGCTAGTTGGCTAGTCATGTGACTCTAATACCTTTTGATCAACGTTAACACCTCTAGAGATTGGGTTTCATCTTGAAATGGTGTTAGTAAGAAATTGAAGTTTCCACAAGTCTGTTGATATTGTTTTTATGCAAGGGTAGTATGGTTACTTTCTTCGGTCTTTGGATTCTTTCTGTGCATAAAGGTCAATAAATATGATGTTTTTTTGGTGAATTCATGAATGTCCTATTGTCCTAGCATCGGTAATTCGGTATACGTAGTCATTCTTAGCGCCCTGCATACACAGTCATCATCAGGAATTGGGGCCCGTGATTTAATTCAATTTCTTGAGTGAGGTTTATCATGGTACAGTGTAATTAGTACTCCTATAATTTACAATATATAGTTATTTCCTGATCTACATGTGTCCTTGAGCTTGGATTTCTTTACCAGATTGCATATAAGATTTTTCGCTATTAATATGAACTCTCGAGACTTCCTTTTCTCAAGATCAGCAGTTTTGCAGGCTCCGAGTGGCATCCTCGAATTAAAAATGAGCAAAATCATTTTATATGTGATGACTTGCCTCATTTTATCATGGACACATACGAAGAATGCCACGAACCTCCTCGACTACAATTGCTTGATAGGTAGAGTCGGCTTCTGAAACTTCCGGTTATTCTAGTTTAATTGATAATGTGTTCCTTACAGTTAGCTTGTTGCAATGAAGGTTTGACACGGGTGGTCCTGGATCGTGTTTAAAGAGATACTCAGATCCAACATTCTTTAGGCGGGCATCGGCCACCTCCGAAGCACGCAACAGAGAGAAATCTCAAAGAGAAAGGAAGACTCGCAAATTCAAGGTACATTTTCTAAATGTACTGAAAAAAGGAACAATTACGTTTACCGAAAAAATTTCTTGATTATGTCTATGGATGATTCATTACTCTCAATGATTCTTATTGTCAATGTACCTTGTTTACGTTCTTGTAATTTGATGAGTTTTAGCTTTTGTTTACGATATTGAGTATGTTGCCACACGTTCCTTTTCTTTGGTAGTCATGGCTGCTGGTATGATCATTTGTTGGTATGAGACTATGAGTGCATTATTGTATTTGAATTATTAAATTCAGTAATTATGTCATGTGTTAAGATTCTAACTTAACGTCTGCTCTTTTCAGGGAAGGTCATGGCGACATAGTGAACGGTTCTCAAGTTGTGTACCTAGCGTGAACAACAGTGAGAGGTATCTTCTTTAAACTCTTGGTTTGTTTGTTCAAAAGAGACTTGAAAGACCCTGCATATGGCCGTCACCAGATTGTTTTTTTTTTTTTTTTTTTTTTTTTTTAAACTTTTCTTTTCTGAGCTAAAGTTGATATGATTTGATGGTTCCAGAGTGCAGATTTCTTCTCAAGCAGGCTCCTCATTTGATAGGACTTTTAGATCAGATCGTGGAGATCAGTCAGATTCCTTCAGCTCTAAAATTTCTGTTCAGCCTGATAAAGCAACGACTAAGGAACTACCCAATACCCGTCAAACAAATTACCGTAGTGAACAGATTTCCGTGGATGATAAAGGAGTTCACGGCGGGCCCCATTGTTCTGATGTCACCTGGGATGAGAAGTTGGAAGTTATGGAGCATATGGAGGTGAATTATGAAGATGAAGATGACCAACATACCCCTGAGACGAACAATATTTTACATCAGCTGGACATGAAACCTGTCAGTACGGAGAGTATCAATCAAGTGGACAACATATCTGATAATGGAAGCATTACAAAGTCCGAGACTGATCAGAAGTATACAGAGATGTTTATGAATGTGACTTTAAAAGATCCCACACGACTGGATTATCTTAATGTGCAGGAGATGAAGCCAAACAACATCACCCCGATCCCTGAAGGGCTCCAGCAAATGGTGAGGTATCCCACTACGATTCCTGATTGGGAGGACATGGAGGTGACTCAGAAGGATAGTGGGGTTGATAACATTACTGACTTGAACGAGTTAAACATTAACCTTCATGAGCCTTTTCATCAAACGACACCTGTTGTTTCCGAAAGTATCAATCAAGTGGACAACTTATCTGAAAACGAAAGCACTACAACGTCTGAGGCTGATTATCTTTATGAGAAGCATGTAAAGACTGTTGATGCTAAAAGTTCCCAAGCAGATAACTTATCGGATGTTACAAGCTGCTCAGAATCAGATGCTGATGGGCATTACCTTGGAACAACCATAAATGGGAAGTTCATGGAAGCAACTGGACCAAGTCACCTTCACGAGACGGACGTGAAGCCTGTAAATGTAAAAAATTTTGATCATGTAGAAGGTGTACCTGAACATGACAAGGACCCCACAACAATTATTGATTGGGACATGGAGCTGGCTCATAAAGATAGTGGGATTAATGACGTTCAAGACGTGGATGAGGCAAACTTTGACCTTCATGAGCCTTTTTCTCAAGTGACGATATTTTCGGAAGGTCAGAATTCTCAAGAGCGTGATTTGGCGCTAGAAACCATTCCAGATTCTTCTCCTCAAATTGCGAGATTTCTTGAAAATGAAAACTTTCCCATGTTGATCCCGAAAGGCAACTTTGTATGTGATCCTTTAGACAGTAAGTTGAGGATAGGCGATGTTCAATACATGCTTGAGGCTATTGAAAAAGACAAGTGGGCGATAGAAACAGTCGAGGCAAAACATGTTGGTACTTCATCTGCCCCGGTAGCAGAATTGTCCAAAGTTGAAAACCCTCTCCAGTTGGTAACTAATGACAAGTTTGTGAGTGGTCTATCTGAGACTAATATTGAAAAGTCCATGTTGGACGCAGGTACGATCATTGAAGAATATGATGGTCCTGTGGATACCTCTACTGGAGTGAACAATGCGAGTTTACTCGAATGGCCTTATCCCGAGGATATCGACAGTGAAACTGACTACTTTGTTGATGCACTTAATACAATTGACTCGGAATCAGAGAGCGAATATGAGACCCAATCCAAAAACGAAGTAGAATCTTTGACTTCAAACTGTAAACTGCTAAAAGATGCATCAACTGCTCAGAAGGATGGAGTTTATGATGTTTGGGTGCAGCCCAATGCTCCCCTGTATCTGACCAGTTTGGACAATCTTGAAGATGCATCAACTTCTGAATGTAAATTGCTAGAAGATGCATCAACTGCCCAGAAGGATGGAGTTTATGATGTTTGGGTGCAGCCCAATGCTCCCCTGTATCTGACAAATGTGGAGAATCTTGAAAATGCAGTGGAATCCCACCAGTTTGAAGGCGCTACAAGCGAAGAAGGAGACCCGCTACCATGCTTTTCTAATGAACAGTCTTTTGAAAGCCCTCCATCTGTACCCACTGTTTCTCAGGGCATAGACGTGTGTATTAACGCCGCTGAAATAAGATTGCAACCTGCTGTCAGCAAACCTGTAGAAAGCCCTCCATCTTTACCCACTGTTTCTCAGGGCATAGACGTGTGTATTAACGCCGCTGAAATAAGATTGCAACCTGCTGTCAGCAAACCTGTAGAATTTAGTTCACAAGATTCCCTTGATGACAAGACTGTTTGTGCACCACCTCATGTGCCTGGAGATATGCCATTGGAATCATCTACCAGTTCCTATCCTGTAGAATTTAGTTCACAAGATTCCCTTGATGACAAGACTGTTTGTGCACCACCTCATGTGCCTGGAGATATGCCATTGGAATCATCTACCAGTTCCTATCCTTACGCTTTATGGACCAATGGGACCCTTTTCGGACTACAGCCATCAAAGCCACCTGTTACCAGCATGTCAAATTCTGATCCTATGAGCTGTGGCAATGGCCATGTCGATGATGTTCCTGGAAGGTCTATGTCCTCATCTGTGGAAAACTATGACCATGATGGTAATTTAAACAGTAATAAGCAAGTCGTTGGATCCTTGAAGCACATGTCTCATGATGTCTTAGACAAGAAGCGTGATAAATCTTTGGACCACGATGAAAGAAACAGAAATTGCGACTCAGCTTTACAGGATCTGAGTAATGGCCATGTCACTATTCCTGAAAGTAAAGTTCCATCCAATGCTGATTCGAAAAATCTACATTCTGAAACCACTAATACGACTGAAGAAAGATCATCTTTGCTATCCTTGCTTGGCCAAAATTTACTAAAGAGTGGTCTTCGAAGGAGTGGATCATTGGACTCTAATGTCAGACGAACCCCAAATAATCCTTTGCCAGCTTTTGTGAATGAAAAATTGCAAGTTTCAGTGAACTCACCTCCACCATCACCACCGCTCGAGCTTATGAAGATATCCTTTCGGCCTATCGATGGCTTGGAAACTTCCAAACTAAAACTCAAATATCCAGAAGGGATTGATCACCATGAAAGTAGTATAGAAACCTTCCCTTCATTTCAATTGGTTCCAGAATCCTCTAGGTTGCATCATGATATGGGATCTGATTCTGATGACGATACATTTTGCCGATCATATCCATGTGTATCTGATGATTCTGTGGGCCATCTTTCGGATTCAGGCTCTGAACAGTGGGAATCTGGGGATTCTTCAGAAAGTAATGACCATGCGTCTTATGATAGATTACGCAGAATCTCGTCAACTGAATCGCCCTCGAGCTCTCCTCAGCATGATGAAATCTCCCAACGGGGTATACCTAGTGGCCCTACAGGTCAATCACCAATTTTGGGCGCTAAGATTGGTTACGCAGAAATGAAAGCGTGTCTGAGTCCAGGAGTGGACATAATGCCTCAACTACCTCCTCTTCCGCCTTTAGAGTGGCGTGTATCAAGAATGCTGCTAGATGGAGTGGAAGACAAGCCAGAACAAGGACCTGACAGGCTGAATAAGTCTTTTGATTCTCATCATTTAAATGACCCGGCTATATGGCAAGGCAGATTCCGAGAGTCAGATACAATTGTGAAACAAAAAAAGGTGATTACTCACATCTTTGCTTGCTGATAGTCTGATACTGTAGTTCCTTTATCTATATTTTGTGCTGCTGAATATACTTGACCTATTTCCATTGCTCAAGATAGTCTCTTGAGAGTCTGTCTCATTCGTAAAAGTTACTTGACATACAATTAACAAGAGTTGGATTGATTGTATTAATGGTTAATAAATGGGTTAATTAAGCTCTCTAAAAAGAAATTATTGTGTGAGATCGTCTATTTTTGAGAATTTGTGCCATTGTGTTGTTGTCTAATTGTATTCTTGTTGTGAATCGTTTCTTGCTGTGAATCTAGCCGGGAGCTGAGCCCAAAGAGCGTGATCAAAAGCAAACATTGTATGCGGCTGATGAGAAGAACATGGACGACAAGGGAGATTTTCTAAATCAAATTCGAGCCAAAGTAAGGACTAAATTTTGTTTAAGATTCCCTTAAGTTGGAAGGGTCTTATAAGTGGGGAGGTTTTGTGAAAATGTGATATTTGACCATATCTTTTTTACTCTTTTTTTTATTTTTTATTTATTTTTTATTTCGATTGCCGCTCCTGACTCCTAGAAACTACTTTTAAGTCTGTGGATCACCATTAAAAGAATACTAAAATTTTAATTTAGCGTTGTTTGTCTTGACCATCTAAATAACACCTTTTAGTATTTTTGGCTTAGTTTAGTCTTAATGGGTGTTTGTGAGCCTTTTCACTGAACTATAACATTAAAACGCAGTCGTCTGTAATCGGAAATCAGAACTTTAATGGTGGTGTTATATCATAATGGCCAATATGGTTAATTGAGCTTCCGCCTTCCTAGCCTAGCTTTATGCAGTTAAAAGGATGTTTCAAATCCTGTGATAACCTGACTAACGACGTTATTCTTTCTTTATTCCAGTCTTTCAATCTTAAACGCACAGACACAGCTCGGGCACTTTATACAACACCTAGCCTTCCAACCAACACCAAAGTTACAGCTATCCTGCAGAAGGCAAGTGCGATTCGCAAGGTTAGTCTATTGCTTCTGCTTGTCGACCATCAAGACCGCTATTTGAAATTATATTTGTTATTCCCTCCGTTTTAGTAGTTTGAAAGTTCCTTCTCACATGCTTTAAAATGTGCAAACAACCCAATAAAATGGAGGGAGTAGTACTCATGGAAGATGATTGTTTTACGTAATTGAAAGATAACCTGTTTGGTGTGAAAGTGATGTAATATATTTTTTAGAAGTTTGGATTTAGTTTAGTCTATTCGCTTGTGGTAAGCCACTCGACTATTAGGCAAGGTCCCAATTGTATGCCAGATCTTGAGTCGGAGGGATGATATTATTCTATTATGGACTACCGACTTGAAACAAAAACATGGAAGTTTGTTTTCATAGTTTGCAATACACGTTATTGTACACACTTCAATTGATGCATCGTTTTGCATTGCAGGCTGTGGGAAGTGATGGGGAGGACGATAGTTGGAGCGACACGTGATGCAGGCGATGTTAAGCTTCTTCTAGGTAGTATTAGTACGAGATATCTCAGGAATTAGTCAAGATTTGCTGTGCATAATGGTTGTATCTATGAATAAGATGTGTACCAAATTGTGTAGGTTGCCCATGTAAGTTTGTACGACCACTATTTTTTAATTCATGTAATTAATTTCATGTTTATTGTAATGTTTTAGCCCAATTTTATCGATCTTTTAGACTTTTACGTTGTTTAGTTCAAGTCTCGTTCATGTCATATTTGTTTAGGATCACAAAATAAGTTTTAGTATGTCATGAATTTCATTTCGAGCTCTAACTTTTTTTTTTTTTAATGAAATTAATTGGGCTCTATAATTGTTTTAATAGATCATTTACTCATTATTTGCTGAATGTACTTTTTACATCACACAAAATGATCAATTAGTCTTACTTAAGACCAAGTATATCCGTCTTATTAATAAGACGGGTTGTTTTGATACCAAATTGTGAATATGGGTTGTGTAATAAGATGATGGGTTGGCAGTTTGGCATTTAATGCTACTAGTAGGTTTGCGGCTAAATTGTACTAGGCATGCTAGACTACACTATTCAATTTGCATGCTTTAATTCAATTTA
>VHZZ01000078.1:103929-118242 GCA_009801015.1 Silene noctiflora
CAGTCAGTATAACAACGAAAAGGATAGAACGTGATTTAGCATATCCCTTCCTTTTTATTCTCCGCTTTAGTCCAATTTCTATTTTCTCAACTAAGTTTAAATTTAAACCGTTTCAATCCAAAAGATCGAAAACTGATTGAGCTATAATAAGAATAGTCACAAAATTTGTCAAATACTACGAGGACAAAGAAGTAGTTAATCACTATTTATGTATTCAAAGTGTTGGCAATGAAAAATACAAACTCAATCCATATAGTGTTTAGAACATTATAGAACCATCCAAAATAACATTAATATTTGGTCCCATTTTTCGGATTGACAACCAATTAAATACAACAAATTATTTCGTATACTAAAAAAAATCATTATACGATACAACCACATTAAAATAACTATTTTATATTATAAAAAAAAAGTTTAATTAGTTTTAGGAGTAGCGAAGATTATCAGTTATCACCTAAGCATCCCCTCCTTTTTGCCCGATCATTTTAAAAAGTGATAATTTTCTATTCACTTCTTACTATTCAACATAAAATGTCCACTTTATTATAGAGTGATTATCGTCGTATTATACAACAGCCGACATTATAACTACTTGCATTTGCATTATCTTAGGTTCTTCACCAAAGAATCAAAGTGGCTTTCAACATTAATTAATTTGGGATATAATTTTGACCATATTATTAGTGTAGCATAGGTAAAAACAAAGGAAAATGGTCTGTTTATAATTAATACAACGCGTTTTGCTTTAGACGGGCTGTTTCCGTCTGAAATAAAATGAACAATATGTTGCCATTTTACAATAAAATGTTGTTATTTTCTGTTAACATATTACCATTATTTTTCACATCATTTTCAGGGTAAAAGTGACAACTCTAGTTATAACATTTTGTCATTAAATGGTTATATTTTATTAAAAAATGACAACATTTTGTCCGTCTTATTTCAGACGGAAACAACCCGTCTGAAATAAGAATTTGCGTAATTAATAAATTTGGATTTTATGATCATTTCAAAGTCATAGAGCAGCCAAGTCGATCCAATTAGCATTATGCATCAATGTCTAGTCAACTAGGGGCAAAATTCAAACTTGTGGTTTGACATTTTTGTTTAATAATTTACAAAATATGAATATGAAGATAATAATCCAATTAGTAGCTTTCAAATTTATATGCCACCAAAGGATTTGAACCCAATCCGAATATTAATTAATGTCGAGTTTTATTGATGAAGGTAGAACGATAACAATATAACATGTTTAATTCGATGTTAAGCTTGTATTCTTTTTGTTTTGGTCACTTATTTATATTTGACTAAAGTATTTGCCATAAATAATAAAACAGGTAAACAAATAATTGAAACGAATTCGGTTCTGCTATTTTTGGCTTAATTTCAGATCATTTTCGTTCAGTTCAGCTTCATTCACCCCAACTCTTCACAAATTAATTGTTATTTCAGCTCCATTCAATCCAGTTTAGCTCAGCTTTATTCACAGTTCAATCCAGTTTAATTAAACTCCTATCAATCGAAAAGAACATAACAGGGTTGAAGTATCATTTAACATTTTCAAAATGCAACAAAATTGTCTACTAGAACAATGAAATGCATATGACAAAAGTAGTACACAAATTTTCATTTATGACGTTCATATTCGTCGGAAGTATGCAACGGGTTAAGTACTTCGTGCTGTACTACCCATGTAGGGGAGATAAAACCAAAGATGACTGTCTAAGGGAGTAGGAATTTGGTTTTTGTATTAACTACCCACATGAATAATATTTGACCGTCACAAACTTGTGAGTGTTGTAACGGATATTTCCGTCACAAGGGAGACTCGCTGAAAGTGGTAAGCATGTGATGCTCTATGTATGAATCAAACAATGGTTTGTAACACCTATCTCAAAATGGTGATTTTTATATTTGTGGAGCCAGAATTTGAGTTCAGAGGGGCGAAAACTTTTAGGGGGGACGAACGGATAATAATATAAGAAACACTCGGAAAAAATTCGAAAAATTTAACTAAAAATTTCGAAAAACTCAACCGCCAGATGGACGGCCGCCCCTGCTAGCCCCCCAACTCCACCACTGTTCTAATAAAGAATATAGTACATTGTCACGTTTGCATAAATTGTAATTTACTCTATGCATTGGCGTATTGCAGACAATAATCACTAATAAATGTACTCTACTTGGTAATTATTAGGACAAACATGTTACTTATCTGGAGAATGGAGCCTAATTACACTTTATTATTACATTTTTTATTTGGTACTATACTTTTGATTTTTGAAAGACTTTAAGCATCAGTCTATAGAATCTTTGACTGTAAAAGTAAAAAAGTTAAAGTGTGGAATAAGAAGAAGACTAATATAGTTAACTAGACCTGGTCATGGCTGAGTTAGGACCGTGCTAGACCAGGCTCATATGGCTAAGCGTTCTCAACCAGTCGTTCGACTGGATGAGTTGTACCAGGCCAGGCTACCAGTATGCAGGCTAAACACAAGCTTGGAAGTTGTTGACACGATAGCATTAGCTGCTCGAGCTGGCCCGTGTTGTTGGCCCTGACTTAATTTCATTTTCTTATCCCATTATCGTTCACTAATTCATTTTAGAAGAATGATATTTACGTAAATTCATTCCCATCATCGCAAATAAATTAAAGCAGAAATGTAATTTAAAGGTACATGTTGTTGAGATCTCTTCCGAGATGTGTGTGAGGGGCATTGTCCCACATCGGTAGAATAATAGTAAAAAAACTAGCTTATAAATAAGCTAGCTAGTCCTCTAATCACTAATTGGTTTTAAGATTGAACCTTACTTGCTTGTGCGTTGCTCTGATGCACTTAATTCTATAACTCTGCTGCTGAGGACTCAGCACATGTAAAACAATATAACTCATTTTCCTTTAACAATATTTAGACTAAATTAGTAACTACTCTCTTCGCACAACTGTTTTCCACCTCATAAAATAATTGTATATCGGAATTTTTTCCCAAAAAAGTGAAATAAGAATGAAAATAACACCAAACTTAACCAATTTCACTTTGCAAGACCATAATTATACACCAACTTGTTTAGGACTACTAGAATTATTATCACCAGTACAAATTGAATTTACCAGCAAAGGTAAAACATCAAACTCCTTCACCTCAGGATTCTTCCCCAAAAAATTACCACATTGACTCACATTTTTACTGCCATGTATCACACTCATTGACCTTGACTTACTCAACCTCACTACACTAGACAACTTCACTGTAACTTGAGCCCTCTGAGTCCTTTGTTTACCCAAATAATTACCACTAATCTCGCAATTATCACCACCTTCCGGACCCACCGGTCCCTCCTTAATCTCCCTAAACGACCCCACAGATTTCGACTTAGATCGACCCGTCCTACGCCCAACGGTCCCAACCAATGTGGCCATTTCGCCTAGGCTGTTCTCTGGAATTGCAATATTTGATACTTTCCTAGTCCTTCGACTTCCTTGTTGAACCATCGACGTTTTCACTTCATCACAATCGTCCATTTCGATTTCATTAGCCGGCCGAGATTTCTCCGTGCTCCTCACGCGCCATTTTAAAACATATTCCCACTTCACTCTCTTATACACCATTTTAAGACACTCAACAACTTCACTGCCACGTGGCCGCTTCTCAGCCGTCGATCTAACACATCTAGCGGCTAAAAATGCAAGCTCCCTGATCACCGCCAGATCAACGTTACATCCAATCCGACTATCAATAATCGCTCGAAAATTTCCCGCTTTAATCAGCGGCAGTGCCCACTCTACTATAACAGGAGGACTATAATTAACGTCAAACGCACGTCTCCCACTAATAATCTCAAGTAATAATATACCCAAGCTAAAAATATCGCTTTTTGTGCTGACGTCAGCCGGCGCAAGATAGCTAGGGTCGAGATACCCTAGCGTACCCGCAGGGGGCGTGCGCATGATACGCACGTCCTCTGCGTGTCCACACAACGCGAGGCCGAAGTCACTCAGTCTCGCGTTGTGTTTACCGTCTAGTAATACATTTGAGGATTTTATATCCCTATGTATTACTGGTGGGTCGGATCCGTGTAGGGTCTGAACCGATTCTGCCACGTGGAATGCTATCCGAATCCGGGTTAGCCACGTGGGAGGTTTTGTGTTGGTGTGAAGTAAGTCGTAGAGTGACCCGTTTTGCATGTATTCGACAACTAAAAGTAATTCACTATTATTCCCTCTATTCAATTCCGAACAAGTGGGCCCCACTTTTTTCGTGGGCGGAATTTTGAGTTTAGAAGGCGTTTGAATTTGAACGGAGGGAGTATTATTTGAATTATTGACCCGGTCGGGTAAAGTATACCCGACCAGGTTAACAATTCTCTTGTGGTGAATTTTAGAGAGAATATCAATTTCATTCTCAGCGGCTTCCCTCGCCGCTGTGGTTGGTTTTTTCACAGCGGCGATAAGGGAGCCGCTGTCGAGAACTGCTTTGTATACCGAACCGTGGCTGCCTTTACCCAAAAGGGTATTTGGTGAAAAGCCATTGGTAGCAGTATCGAGCTCGGCAGCGGTGAACTGTCGAAGTTTGAGCTGGTTATGATGTTTTTCGTGACGGTTGTGGTTGCGGTTGTGGTTGTTTTTTCGGCCGAGTTTGGGTTTATAGTTGGTCGAGTCACAAGTTGCAATTGCAGACTCAGCACTACAGAGTTTGTACACCATTATCTCGCAATATCGCAAATTATCGTGTAAGACCGTTGTACGATACACAATAACTCGATATTTGAAAATGAGAAAGGTGTAATTTGAAAGGCATTAGAAATGGAATGAGGAAGAGAGAAGGGGAAGCTTTTAATGTATAGGCTAAAGTGGCATGCTTCTAGTATGACAATATGACAAATATATCAAGAAATTTTACAGCTTTCGGTTTGCCTTTTCTTAGTTCAGCTTGAAATCCAAATTTTCCGTTTTAAATTTAAAACCGGTTAGGTTTGACAAATACAGAGTGTTGTTTTGGAATTAAAAAGAGAGAAAATGCACGCAGTGTCTTTTAGGTTTGTTTTTTTGCCTAAAGTATCCAATTTTTTGATTTAAAAAACTTTAAGGGGCCATAATTCGTGTTTACGAGTTCAGTAAATGATAATTTTTTTTTCCAAATTGATCATTTTTCCGAGAACTATGAATTTAGAAAAAAATTGTTGAGTTTGGAATTCGTGGTCACTCAAAGTTTTGTTCGGTAAAAAAAAACTAACTCCTAGCTACGGGATTCAAATACGATAATTTTTTGTTTTCAAATCGTAGTTCTCGGAAAGATGGTCGATTTGAAAAAAAAAATTATCACTTTCTGAAATTGTAAACACGAGTTATGGCCTCATAAAGTTCCCCGGATCAAAAAATTGGGTATTTCGGACAAAATGTCAAACCTCAAGGACACCGCGTGAATTTTCGGTTAAAAAAAAAGTTTGTTCTATCCGTGGCGGTATATATTTTGATTATTTTTATTTTGAGACGGATACTGTTGTCTTAAAAAGACTGAGACCCTTTTTCTTTTGAGCTTTAGTTCAGTTTAGCTCCATTAAATTTAATTCAGTTTAATTCAGATCTATTAAGTTAAGTTTAGACAGTTTCAATCCAAATGAACGAGATCCACCGTGTTTCGGAAAATAAAGGGAGTAATTTTGTAATTTGAAAAGAAGGTGAAAAGAATGTTGAAAAATTCAAATGAGGAAAGGGAGGAGTGGTTAATTCTTGAAAAAAGAGGTTGAATATTGTTGTGATGTTGTCAGTGTATATGAAAAGACGAGAAGACGGTGGAAAAAAACGGTGTCATTGTTGTTTGTAATTAATTCAATTAGTGTGGGGTCTACTGCCTACTCTTGTTGGGACTTTTTTGGGTTTCTGTTCCATATGTTTGTAAATGGAAATTAGAGTTCACTAAAAATAAACAAAAATATACAATACGTCCTTATAATACGGATATGATATAATATACGGTTTAAGTTATACGGATTTCTGTATATATGATTTAAAAATTTGTATATACGGTAAAAATTGTATCGTATTCGGGTCGGGTAAAATGTAAGTGTGTATACGGTTTTTGACACGATTTAAAGTATTTATATAAAAAAAAAGTTAAAAAATGGAGAGTTCCTTTTCAATTCCATTTTTTAAATTTTTTTTGACTTTTTTTACTAACTTATCTCAATAAACAAAATTAGCCCTTCACAAGAGTTGGTTATGTTATAGGTAATTATTAGCTCTTCTGTAATTACAATGTTTAATTGAACATTTATCACCAAACTGTATCCGTATATACGGATTCCATATACACGATTTTTTCAAGTACTCGAAAATTGATATATAGTTAAACTGTATCGGATCCGTATAGTGATTTTTGCGATTTTTAAAACCGTATCGGGTATACGATTTTCAGTATTATTATTAGGGTTTGGTTCTTCAGCCGGAAAAGCTGAACTGAATTTAACAAAGCTAAAATAATCTGAATTGAAATAGAAGTTAATTTGTAAAGAAATAAGCTAAATTAAATTGAAAAAAGTTAAACTGAACCGAGGTGCGTTGAAATTAACTCCAAAAATACTAAAACCTGGTGAATTCTATATTTCTATATAAGAAATTAAGAACGTCTTCATCATGTAAGAGTATGTTATTCTCTCTACGAATATCAGGATATGAGAGGGTGACACTTGAATTCAATACGATTCAATTTAATAATGCGTGTTTCGTGCACTCAAAACGAAGATAAGTTAGGATCAGCGTATTTTTTCCGAGTTTTTTTGTTGTTAAATTAAATAAATGATACTACAAGTTTTCAAATTGAAAATAATAGAAATAAGAAATCACATTAAAAGAGAAGTAATTGTCCTGAAAATTAAGAAATATCAGAAAAAGAGATAATAAATGTCATTGAGTCGAGGAGGGGGCGAAGAAAGTAGATACTACTAACAATGAATTGGACCAGTGTAGTTGAAATTGGGCTACATTGCAATACAAACAAGGCCCATTCATATGGGTACGAGAAGTTGGACATATGGAGTTAGCAGATCAAGATAGCTTCAAGGCCCAAAAAAATTGGAGTCCTGCTTGCTATCTTCATATGCGCTTGTTGGCCCATTATCTTCATATGCTCGACCCAATTACATAAACATTTTTTTGGGCGGTGGGGATCCGCAACCACTACCTTGGGTATACGGTATACGTAATAGGCTAATAGCCTACAAACCTTGTATGTCAGGTAAGTCACCCAAGAGTGATATGCTCGAAATCTTGAATGCATAAACTCAGGCCATAAATACTCCACAAGATTGACTTGAGGAGGCTTGAACACGAGTCCTTTGGAAATTTCACCCAATTTCGTAAACATTTAATTGTCTCAAATTTAATTCACTTGATTTAATTTTTCTGTAACTCAACCTGATTAATTTAACCTCTTTGTTTTCAACCAGATCGTTTCGATCCACTTAACCCGAATAAACCATTAAACCAAAACTAATGAATTGTTGAGCTAACTCAACCCAGTGATGACTCATTTTAATAAATAAGTTATTCGGATCAGAAGTCTTGAAACTTAACTCGGCCTAGATAAACTTCGTGTTGAGCTGTGTCGTGTTTTTTGGTCGGATTAGTGATAGCTACCTCCACACAAACTTATGACCTTTTGAGCCCCTACATAGATTAGACTAAGAAACACGTAAATGGAAACTAATGATAGAGAAAGGTCCAAATTTTCTCCGACTTTGAAGACTAATATGTTGTTGATTGAGAAAGGTCGAAAATGAGATATTTTCGATAATATTTGTGACAGGTGTGAACACGTCACAAATTGTAACAGTAAATGTGACTATTTTAATGAGAATATATGACCATTATTTGACATGTAACATTTTATGAATGGTTACATTTTTTATCTTACATAAATTCTCATTGAAGACGGGTATTATCTGTCACAAGCTGAAAACGAATAGTGTCTCTCTCACAATATGTAAGTAACACTAATCATGAGGTGCTCCATTTACCCTTCCACTTGTCTTATTATGAAATAGACACTATCCGTTTTCAGCTTGTGACAGATAATGTCAGTCCAAGTAAGACGATTTGTTTATCTTAAAGTGATAATATTGATGCCGTTACAAGTAAGACGTTTTGATTTTTTTAGTGATGGATGAATCACTCGTACCAATTGATTGTCTATGTAGACTATAGGAATTCGGTTGTACATTAGTACAATTTCTAGAAACAATATTTGATAATGTATGGATTGTAGAAGTAGTAAAAGTAGATCAATAATTTGGACTGATCATAGGTGGACTTCCCTATTTAAGTTTTAAGGAAAGTAAGTAAAAAAAAAAAAAAAATTTATTCCCAAAATGTTAATGTAATTGACATCGATTTATTGTTCGCAATACCTCTATTTAAACAATTAAGATAAGATACATTTTGTAAATGCATGTACATGTCTAAAACATAAGTATTTATATCTTTGATGGTTCATTCTTTGATGGCCAGGATAGAACGGTTTCATGTCGTGATTTAAAACTGTTTATAACTGTTTTTAGACCCTGTTTTTTTTTTTTTTTTTGCGGTGAATGGAGCTGAATTGAACTGAATAGAACTAAATTAAACTGAAATGAGCTGAACTGAATCGGAGTTTCTTTTTCTCCTGGTTTTTATCACGTGTCCGAGTTCGCTTTAGGAGGTACATTATTCATTTTCAGCTCCAAATAATATAGTATTAAACCATTTTTAACGAGTATCTAATTCCTGTCTTTCTGTTAATTATTGCACACCAACAATCTCAAATATCATCCGTTATTCCTCAAAATTTGTGAGACTGCTTTATCTAACCCTAGAAATCGTCTGTGCAATTTACATACATTTTTTTTCAGGGACCCTGAAATTCCAAAAATCGTATATTATACACTTCAATATACATTACAATTTGAGTCGTACCAGGTCGTATTTTTATCTCTCCTGGTTTTTCTCTCACTTGTCCAGGGTCACTTCAAGAGTTACCCTGTTTAATTTCAGTATCAAATAACAAGTATTAAACTAATTTAATTAAACGAGTACCCGATTTTTGTCCCAAACTCGTTTATCGAGCACCGACAACCTTAAATGTTTTTCTTAGCTTCTTAAATGTTTCGAGGCCGCTTTATTTTACTCGAGAACAGTCCACGTGATTTACGAATATTTTGTTCCGGAACCCTAAATCCCGAAAACCATGTATAATACATTCCATTTTGAGCCGCCCTGGAGGCCGTGTCGGCCCGTGCTCCTTTTTCTCCCGGTTTTACTAGCATGTTTCCAGGGTCGCATAAAAAATTACCATATTCAATTTTATCCCCAAATAACAACTATTAAACTATTTTTTAACGTGTATCTGATTTCCACCCTAGACTTTTTTATTGCAAACTAGCAGCCTCAAATGTCCACTGTTCTTTCATAAATTTGGGAGGTCGCTTACTCTTACTCGAGAAACCGTCCTCGTGATTTACATATTTTTTTGTTTCGAGACTCTGGAATCCCGGAAACCGCATTATAACCCAAATTTCCGTGTAGTGTTTTCGATCTAGGGATATAATATACGACGTATTTTGACACTTTGACACGAATAGGTTGTCTTTCAAACTTTAGATTTACATTACATAATAATAATCAGATCGTTACGGCAACGTATAAAATTGCATGCATCATGATTCATGATTCATGCATGGTCGCATGCATGCTCATCAAAGATTGATACGTGCGAAACCGCATTCATTCATTCTAGTGACCTAAGTAAAATCTGTATTATGATTTTATCATCTTACTTACCTCACAAATTCTCATTGTCATTGAAAACGGATACACTATTCGTCATAAGCTGAAAACGGATAATACCCTTTTCATAATATGCATGTGACACTATCCATAAAGTGCTCCATTTCTCCCCTATTTGCCTTATTGTGAGAGGTGAACTATCCGTTTTCAGCTTCAAACAAGACACTTACTCGCATATAGTGCAAGAAGTTATGACATGGATGCATGCGTATACATACAATTTGTTCCCAAAAAAAAACGTCACTTTTGAGATCTTGCTATCGTGACATGTATACGGGTCTGGGTCATATCTAAAGGGAGGAGAAACGGACCACTCAACAACACAAGAGAGATTCCGCCTTAAAATTAATTGGCGGTAGAAGAAGTATCCCTCATAATTATAAAGCGGTACAATCTCTCTTTCTCCAATAATATAGGACACGTATGAGATTATATTCCAACAATTACATTGGCCTTTTGGAAACGTAAATAATCAAGTTTAATAATGTCAAATTACATTTAATTAAGTACTAAATAACACGAGTAGAATAAGTACGAAAAATATAAAAAAAATGAAAAACCAATTAAACCAAATAAATGTAAAATATGATCTACACTAAGTGAGTAACATACTAATAGGTGAATCAATACGTGGGTTGTAAGGGAGAGCACAGATCGGATATTCGATCCAAAGTGTTAGTTCGGATTGGATATCCATATTAAAAAATTGCTGAAGTTAGATATCCTTATCCAAACCAAATGTTTCGGATATCCAATGTTCGAATATCCAAAATAATCGGATCGGGTGCGGATATTTTGAAATTTACTTTAAACTAAGTTTGAAATACGATCATATTCATCGTCTTACATGATGATTTTTTTTTTTTTAATATTCTTAATCCAATGTTCTTGACAAAAAATTTAAGTAACATTTACATGTTTCTCTAATATTTTAGACTTTAATTAAGTTTTTGTATCAGATAAAATAGTATGTATTTTCACTAAATTATACTAGAAAATTATAGTTTCGGATCAGATCAGATATCTAAATTTTTTCATTCTAATATCCATATCAGATCAGTTTATATAATCGGATTTTTTGCTCTGCCCTAGACTGAGTCGAACACCCATCAATCATTCATTATCATAAGATAAAAGCATGTCGCCATATATACAATAATAGAGCCGGGGGCATTTATTCATACTCCGTATAAAATATATATACATAGTAACGGAACTAGAATTTACATTTAGAACAACAAAACCATATTAAAAGACGACGATTATTACCATAAGCTAAACTCAAAACTCGAAAGTTTTAACTAAAAACTTCATTATATCCGTGCTCACGAGTACTAACCCCTTAAATCCGTCACTGAAATATATTACACAAATGTCAACCAGAGACCTCATCCAATAACTTATACCTTCTCACCTTATTTCTAAACACATGTTTAATGACAGGTGGCCCACCACTATTATTATTTTTTGAATATTTTATTGATGACATTTCTACTGATGACTTGCTCCTCCTTAATTTCTCCTCATGGGCTACAACTGGGCCTTGATGGACCGCCGTAACACGCTTTCGGCCCGAAGGTGATCGCGCCTCGCCTGGTGATCTTATCATGGGCTTTTTTATTGGGCTTATGGGCTGTAAACCCGTTGGCCCAGGCCCAGACCCAGGCCCAATCTTTGGCCCATTGAAATTTGTTGGAGATTTTTTTGATGTGTTGCGTTTTTCTGAAGGGGATGAAGAATTTGAAGAGCTATTATTTGAGATTATGGTGTTTGTTGTTAGATTATCGTCGTCTTTTCGGATTAAACACCAATTGCATACGTTATATGAGTCCGCTTTCGGGTATAGATTGCTACAATACCTGAAAAATATGAAAAAGACGGACATATCAGTCTTAAGAACTTAACCTTAAGAAATCCTTATATAAGAGGGAATATCGGCCTTAAGACGGAAAATATCCGTCTTAAGCGAGACCAAGGCAAAAAAGAATGTCTCAAGAACTTAGACAAATCCTTGTAAATATATCCGTCTTAAGCGAGACCAAGGCAAAAAAGAATGTCTTAAGAACTTAGACAAATCCTTGTAAATATTTCCGTCTTAAGCGAGACCAAGGCAAAAAAGAATGTCTTAAGAACTTAGACAAATCCTTGTAAATATTTCCGTCTTAAGCGAGACCAAGGCAAAAAAGAATGTCTTAAGAACTTAGACAAATCCTTGTAAATATTTCCGTCTTAAGCGAGAACAGTTGATGAATTTATATGGGAAGTATAATGATTAGGAGTACTATGTTATGTATAAGGAAAAACTATTGATTGATGTTCAATCATTTCGATAGGGTACAAAAACTCAAATAAGACCGTTCCATGCATATTATTTTATAACTTAGTAATATGCATAGAACTATACAACAGTTTCACACAATGCTAAAGATAACCAACTAAATAAACACAAATTCTCGTTGAAGACGGATACTATCCGTCACAAGCTAAAAACGGATAGTGTCCCTCTTACAGTATATAAGTGGCACTATCCACGAGGTGCTCCATTTCACCCCTACTTACCCTCCCACCTTAGTACGAGAGTGATACTATCCGTTACAAGCAAGACGCTTTGCTAAATGAATATACCAATTAGTTTATTTGTTTACTTAAATGACTGAGACGGAAAAAGTATAATCTGACTAATCAGCACTAGCTAAAGGTGTTCTAGCATCAAAAGGAAAATACAAATTCCGTAAGCGTGAAACGGATCTAAAAACGACTCTTGGTTATTAGTAACGACCATTTATTAGTACTATATATAGATAAATATTTCTGAATCCGTTACACGCTTAGAAAGACGGTCTTAAGAGAGACTTACTAAAACGTTAACTGAAACCTGAAAAGAAAGACGATCGATGAAAGAAAAGAAAGAAACCTGTGTTGAGATCTGAAATGACAAACTTTGCAACGAAAGAGTTCTTGAGTTAAACCATGATCACCACACATGCAACATTTATAATCTTGTGTTTTATTTGTCATTTTAATTTAATTCTTCTAATAATAATAATAATAATAAATTAATAATAATATGTGAGAAATATTTATGATTATAAGAGGAGAGAATGAAGGGAAGGGAGGATTAGAGAGAGAAAGGAATTTGTGTAGAGAGAGAAGTAATGTGGGTAGGCAATCTGATACAAAGAATGCCCCACGCACGCCATTTTATTGCTATCTTTTTCTCCTTTTAAAGGAAATTTATAATAATAATAATTAATTAGAATAAGTCTTGCTTGAGACGGTCTGAAATAAAACAGACCAAATGTCAACATTTTTTTAATAGACACATAGCCATTTAATGACAAAATGTTATAATTGAATGATGGTAACATTTTATCTTTTTTTTTTTTTTTTTTGTGTAAACTATCCGGTTTAACCTGGATTCGAGCCGGGTAGAGCCACTAGGACGGTAAAGCTCTCCCTTATGAGTTTCAACACTACTGCGTTCCCAGGACTCGAACACGAGACCTCTGGTTAAGTTAGAACAACCCCTTGTCAGTTGATCTAAGTGCTCATAGGTACATTTTATCGTAAAATGACTACATTTAGTCTGTCTTATTTCAGACGGAAAATAGCCAATCTGAAATAAGAATTTCCGAATTAATTATATTTGGATCATTATCAATGTCGTCTCTAAAATAAAGCACCGGAAAGTTTTTTAGAATATGGTTTTAGTATTAGACGGTTAGCTAGTGATGCTTAAGCAATTTATTAGTTATAAAACTCATACTCCGTCCGTTCCGGCCATTTGCTGTCCTTTGGTTTTGGCACAAAGACCAAGAAAAGAGGATGAGGTCAATTATAAGATGACAAGTAGACCAAATTGAGTGTAAATGATGAAATTGTTCATCAAATGCAATCCTAAAATAGAAAGGACAACAATTGACCGAGACAACCAAAAATAGATTAAGACAACAAATGACCGGAACGAAGGGAGTAAATAATAAAGGTTGTTAGAATTGATATCCTACTTAAAGGATAAAGTGGTCGGGGTCGGATCAAGGATCGTTGATTATAAAAAATGATCGCGATTTTAATAACATTGCTCATAATTTATTGTTGTTTAATGAACTATAAAGTACGAAAACTTGTCCTTAATTTAAGACATACTCAAATTAGTATTTTTTTCATAATAGTTTTCAACATAAACGCGTTGATAAATATTTAAATATTTTCTTCGAACATGTACTAGTATATAAACCATTAATTAATAATGTAAAACTCTTAAGCGAGCTCTAGTTTATGAGACTGGTTTAATGGGCAGTAAGAGGATTATAAATCCGATGTACTATCACCAGTTTTTTAGCTTTTGAGCATTATAATAAAGTTTTTAAGGTTTATTTTAAAAATTATGAGTTTTACTATAATTCATTCAATAAAACATTAAGCTCAAAAAATTATAATAAAACTTAAAAATATTATAAAAAAACTTAGTTAAATTTGATTTTTGA
>VHZZ01000078.1:147585-159486 GCA_009801015.1 Silene noctiflora
GAAAGAAACCCGGAAACCCGAAAGGACCCGACCCGACCCGAGCTAACCCGATAATGTGACAAACCCGAACTGACCCGACCCGAATTGACCTGACCCGAACCCGACCCGTTGACCCGTTTTGCCAGGTCTACTAGATACTACTTGTCCGAAAATACGGAATTACGGAGTGTACAATACATTTCCGGTTTAAAACCGTTTCAACTTAAGGCGGTTTTTATGTTCAATTAAAATAGTTAAGACGGTCTTAACACTTAAGCAAGACCATATGTGTATATTAATTATCTCATTTACTCCAAAACTATCCAATTTTTTATTTAGGATAAAATTCAAACTATTTATTCGGGAGCACTATATTTTATTAAAAAGTCATATTAATAACAAAACGCCGAAAATGCTTGTGTTTGAGGGTAGGGAAGGGACTTTCTGAGCGAGGAGGTTTTTTTTTAAGCAATAAATGATTCGGACGGAGGGAGTACCACTTGGCACTTTCAGGTGATGGTCAGCGAAGGGGTGGAGGAGGATGGCCGTGTCAAGGATGAGGGAGGAGGTTTCCAGGAGTCGGGGTGGAATGGTTGGGTGGTGACTGGTGAGGCAATCCATAGACCCCCGTTGTAGACAAGGGGGTCTTTCCATGGCACGAGTCTCATTATAAACGGTCTCGTTCCATTAACACAAAGAAAAAGTCTCGCGGTAGCCCTTAGAACAATACAACAATGGCGCAATGGTATTGGTGTCACAGAGTCTTCCCTTGCTGCAGAGTTGTAGAACCATATTGGCATTCATAAAGAAGATTACAAAAGCTCAAGAAGTTACAACATAGTGAGCTCGAGATATTAGGCGAAAAATGATACAGCTATACATGTCAACTTCCAGTGCTATGGTAAAAATGTGCTCTGATCTCTCCAGCATTGAACCATCTCGACGCAACACTTGCTAGACACGAATTTTCTCTCCTGGCATGCATGCATCTTGGGTCACTTATCAAATCTCACGTCTTAGGCACGTATAAAATCTACCATTAAGAGTACTTCATTCCGAGGCCATTGCACGTTAGTATAAGCCCCTTGTAGCGATTTAGATACTCCTGCAAAGATCATAAATTGATGAAAATTAAATGAAATTAGGGAGTGTTGACTGTTGAGTACAGATGAGCGTTGAAGGGAAAACGATCTTACAGTGATGTTGTAATCAAAATGTGCCATCCCTTTCTCGTCATATTCTTGCCTTTTAATAGGATCAATCAGGACTGCCAAGAAATCAAATAATTTCTAATCGTCTCAGTCAGAGATAGAGGAATCACATAGTTTTCATGCTAATAAAACACAAGGGTTGATTGGGATAACCAATGGCCAACGGCAAAAAAATTGTTCTTGGTGTCTAGGTGAAAATGTCAAAGTGATTAATCTGATAAAATTATGGAATTTTTTGATTCAATATCAAACTTGAACAAAAAATTTGACTGAATTGTGACTTTGCACAATCGTGTCGGATACACCAAAGAATCTGCCTTAGACTCTTAGAGTGTCCGGAGGCCCCATGTAGTAACACATGGACCCGTCAATGGTCATCAGTCAACATCCCACCTTCAGAGTTCAGACTCTAGTCATCTGAATTAATTCAAATGAAGTTCCGAATCTGCAAGCGACATTTAAGAGAACACGCCTCCAGCAAACTCAAATTCGCTGGGAAGCTGCAGGGAAAATGGGAAGAACAAAAGTCTCTCGCATGGGAGGTGTTATAAGCCAAAAAAGTTTGACTCAAATCTATGAAGAAGCTATTTATACTTTAGCTACAAATCAGCTACTTCAACACAAACTACGGCCGATCATGAAAAACTAATCTATGAGTGATTTCATGATCCTACCCAAATCTTGAGGGACATTTTCTCAGGTCCAAACCGATTTACAACCTCAGTTTTCATTAGTCAGACTTTGATTCCAGTATACGATATCATCACCATGCAGGTCCATTTCATACCAAAAAATGAATACCAATGAGCTACCTCAACTAATCTCCGTCACTAAGCATTTCAAAATTCAGCTCAAAGCCACTAATAGCATAAGAAACAGCTTCAAACAAATAAATACGAAGTAACAAACAATAGCCACGGGCGCAAGCACATACTAACCTTGATAAGCCTCATTGATCTCTTGAAACTTAGATGTGGCACCATCTTCATCCTTTTGTTTATCYGGGTGCCATTTCTACGACATAAAACACMAATAAGCTCATMAAATCTAGATTAGACTTCACCCCCATCAAATACAAAGCCTAMACATCGATTCCGTTTGACTGATCKGGAAAACAAAATTGAACAGYAGAAAGTAAMACTAASCAGCGCAAGGCGGATAAAATTCGACCGAATGGATTCCTCTGTAGCATCATAATCCACTTCCAGAATCCTATAATAATCCTACACAACCACAACCACCAGTGGCAGAATCAGGATCTATAGCTACAGAGCGAAAATGTCAAGGGGGACAAAACAACTAGTTGACAGACGAGTGCCCTGCTAACCACCCCGCCCCCCCAACCAAATTGGTTTCACCACTAACAACAATCTATTTTAGCCCATAAATTAACCCAAAATTATCGGGCTGACTAACATGAATCAATAATGTGTAAAAATGAAGCATAAACTGAGAAAATGCAGATCAACCTAAAAATTAAAGTTCAAGAATTATGTAAAAAAAACTAGGCTTTTTTTATGAAACTTAAAAGTATTAACCATAGATTAAAGTCTTGTTTCGATACCAAAATTCGAGGGAAAAGGAGGGGAGGGGAGGGAGAATGGACGAGGTGATTTTCCCTCCAAATATCCTTTGTTGGAGGGGAATTAATTTGGCTTGGAAGAGGGAAATTGGATATTCCATTTTGCTAACCAAACAAAGGATTTCTCATCCGTCCAAATCTTTTCCCTCTGTTTCCCTCCAAATCCCCCAATCCAAACACACCCTACCGGAGAAAATGAAGATCAAACCGGAAACTAAAATTCAACAATCAAATCAAAAACTATTCTAAGAATAATCACAAGTAATTAACCATATAACAATGGAGAAAATGCAGATCAACCCAGAAAACAAAATTCAACAATCATACAAAATAAGAAAATTTAGCAGCTAAATCCTTAGGAATTTCAAAGCTAATAGCTGAGGGTGATAATATGCGGATCAACCTAATTTTCTTACCTTATTAAAAAAAATACAAAAAACTAAACTTTTCATGGACAATTACAAGTAATTAACTACAAATTAATGAAGAAAATGCAGCTCAACCCAGAAATCAAAATTCAATAATCACTAAAAACTAAACTTCTATGAATAATTACAAGAATTAAACATAATTAAATGAGGTTAAAAGTCTAAATTATACCTTGGGTTTTGGAATTAATGAGCTGAAATCAAAATTAAAGGGAAATTCATGTTGTTGATCACCATAACTATTGTTTTCATCCAGAAAAATCTCATCCCATGTTACTTGATTATTCATTTTTCAGGACCCAGTAAAGTGAATTAGAAGACACGATAAGTATAATTAGGAATTAAGATGTGTTAACTAAACTATTTTTTGGGAATTGAAGGAATTGATTATTTGATTTTGATGAATTTTAAGAATTAGGGTTTATAATATGGGAAATTTTAAAATGGATAACCTCAACAACTTGGCAATTGGCATTAATTTTTTTTTTTTTTTTTTTTTACTTTTTCTGTCTCATGTTTAACTTTTATTATAACGATTGATCTCGAGCGGTTATAAATTTTAAATTTTTAAATTGGTACAAGACGGTTGTAACTCGTAGACGACCCTAAATCATTTTCGTTAGCGGACAATCAAACGGAATAGTACGGCAATGGTGGGACGGGTCTAGCATCAATAGTGAAAATCGTCTACCTAGGCGGCTTTGATACATATTCGACAAATAAATGCATACTCCACTCCAAACCGATTCCCATAATCGTAGTCTGGTAGAGCTGCCAAGATAAAATAAAACTCGAAATTCAAGTCTCAAGACTCAAGAATGAATAATTTTTTATTAGATTCACAAATTATAAATCCATTAGTTTCATCCAATTGATTTTGGATTTTTTTACTTTAGAGATGCTATATATAAGGTACAAATACTTTAATGATGGACGGAAAAATTCATTACGAAAATGCAATTGTGCACGCCTTGCGAGTTAAATGTACAAAAACTTGTGCTAGCCGTGTTTGTAGAATCACATTCCACGCAAATTTTCATACGAGATGGTCTCAGAGTCCACTTAATGTGAATAGAACAGTGTCCATCTTGCCAGTCAATTTCATTGACAGCTTTCTAAGAATCAAACTCTACAGGTAAAGAAAACCACATATTTACATGATCAGGCTGTGCCGGAGCAAAAGAAATCGATCCATCACACAAAAGAATGCAATTGCTTTCTACAATAGGTGAGATTATACATTGAAAAGCAAACAACTTGAGCAACTTCCATTTCCCTTAGAAAAGTCTTGATATGATGCGACATGAAGTCCAGAAGGCTGTTGTAGCAGCTCCAAGAAGTGCAGGATTCTGGTATATCCTGTAATTAGCGGAAAGTTAAGAGAAAAATAAGGGTATCGACATACACGAGGAAACCACATGACGACGCAAGAAACAGATTGGCTGTAGTCTGTAGACGTACCCGATTGCAGTTGCACTCCAGGATGCAACATTATATACGACTTTAGTTCCATCCAATGCTTTTCGAAGTTTTCCTTTCTTTTTCTTTAAAGAAAATGTCTTGCTAAGAGCTGACGAAATTTTGCATGTAATTAGTTATTATCTTCAAATACACAAAAAAATAGATTTTCAAAGGGAAATAGAAGATGACCAAAAATGAGAACGTTTGGAAAGAAATGACATGCTCACCGTCTTGGAGTTGCTTAGGAGCCAAATCCTGCAAAATGGATAGTCAGCGCCTCAGCGGTTAAGTCCAGCATAGTATTTTATTTTCACCCCATTCACCGACACATAGGAAGCCATTTCTAGTTGTAACAACATTTTTGAATCATGCAGTCACCAAATATATTTGAATCATGCAGTTTAATATTTTTGAATCATGCTGTCACCAAATATATTTCAGCAAGAAAGCATGTTGCTCCTTCTATTTTGTCCTATTAATGGGATATCATTATCGAAACATTGAAATTAACACCCTAAAATTGAACTCGCATCAGGATAAAACTATGGTTTATGATGTGAGAGCGAGTATTGTGCTAGAGGGGCTAGTAGCGGAACGTCTTATTTGCAGTGAAGGAGGTTCTTTGACTAGTCTAAAATATCACGTCTTGGATAACCACACGAATTTCAACACACACAACTTTAGGGGATCATTGGGATCACAGGAATCAGAATGCAATCCAATACTTAAAACTCCTATAATTAACTAGACTCTGAAACCTATTGCATCAGAATATCCGTAAGATTCAGAACAAAAGAGTGAAAAACAGGAAAACATAACGGGTGTTCATTGAATGATGCAAGGTTCTTCAATTTACATTTTTTTCACGAACCAGTACTAACAGCGTGACCACAACCTCACAAACAATTATCTATCTTGGTAAGTAGCATTCCAAAGGCTTCAACTTAAAAACGGCATTTTCCGACGCTAATCATGTACATGGTAAAACCTATACGGTCCGCTGAGTGAAATGATGCACCAAAGGTGCAGTGGAAGTCAGCCTCATCTACACCATTCTTTTTTCTCCCACTATGCAGCGGTTTATGGGTAACAAAACTTAACCCAAAGAAACAGGATGCATACTTGGACTAGGCCATTCTGCAACTGCAAGGTCTTTGGACAACAAGAAAGCGTCACCCACAAGTAGGGGAAGCTGAATCATGGGGTTAATCTCGGTCTGAGACTAGATTTCAAAACCGGTTGCGCGGGCTATTGACATTTAAATGCGACCGTGGTACCTTCAAAACCTCGATAACCCGGTCGTAAAAGGGTGTGTTCAGCCTTATTACAACAACCTTAATACTTAATTTGTCCAAGAATACGGAGTCATATATTCCTTAATTTGTCCAATAATTCAGCAAAGCAAATGCTTTTACAACAATAAGTATAGTCAGTTTAAATGCACACCTTAGTCTCTTTGAGAGATAAAAGATATGCAGCCATGAAGCACGCAATTCCGTCTACTATGTCTTCTTGCCGAACAACAACATAATCTTCTTGATCATCCTCACCATTCCCACTTTCCCACAAATCATTATCAGCAACAATATCCCAAGAATTACCTTCTTCTGCAGTAACAAGTAATCCATCTCAGTTAAAAATTTATCAAAGAACAGTGACTCTTGCATGAGATAACTTCTATGTGAGACCAACTCAAATACTCGTTTATTCCCCCATTTAATTATAGGTTCAGTTCATATGTTGGTCCAACATGTAGCACGGTCTCATGATACATGTTTTTGCGATCAAAGGAACATTAAGAGAGCCAACAAATTGATTGTTACCAGGAACACTAGTTTGAACGCTAAGCTGAGCACATTGTAGTTTCTCAAGGAACTCAGGCTCTCCCACCTTAGACTTGATCAAATCACATAGCTGCAAATTCAACAAAATCCGCATAAGGCTACTGATATTGCTTGTTAAAGATACCCAAATCATACTACATGTATATTTGGCTACCATATTCACAACACTACAACATTGCGCAGTGACTGGATGTGAAGTAAGGGTGTGTCAAATGTAGGTAGCCTTACCCCTGTGTTAGCCACACAAAGAGGCTATTTCCGAATAACCCAATATAAAAATTGCGTCAATATGAAAGACTGCAATTGCACAATAGAAAGAAGCGCAGCCTGAACTATTTTGCTCTATTCCATCGTAATACAAAACTAAAGATTAGCAAGCAAGTCTTTGGCTCCATTGGAAATGGAAACAAGATGCAACAACACAACAACTGAGCCTTCGTCCCAACATGATTTGGGGTAATAAAAGGGGGTGCGACACAGGCCTTTCTCAAGCTCATCCTAGTACTACTCATGGCAACGCATAACTGCGGAGTTCTGATGGAATTCATAAATTAGTACTGGTATGATCGCACCCAGAAATGGAAACAAGATGAATTCGGAAATTCAATAACAATTACTACAAAACAAAGTCAACAAATTTAAACCTATCTAGATCCAAACAACCAATAAAACTACTTCACACTAAGAATTTAGGAATCCCACATCAAAAATCAATCAAACTTAACTAATTTCATAGCCTAATCTATATCAAAACAATCAAGACCACTAATCAAAACCTTCTCACAATTGAAAGTACCCAAAACCAATAACTTCAATTAAAATACTCCGAACAAAGAATATAAAAGGCAAACAAATGATCGGGACGGAGCGAGTACAATCTAATAAACTTACTTCTTCAGCCAAAGGATCTAAACAAGTTGAAGGAGATGAAGATTCGGGACAATTCTCAATCTCATCAACTAAATTATCATCAACATAATCTTTATCATCATCATCATCATTAAGAGATTCAAGAGCCCTTTGACACTCTTCAACAACTGCCATTAATGTCTTCTTCTTCACTCTAACTTCACTTTTCTCTCTATTATTCTCTACAATCTCCATAACCCTAATTTTTTAATTAATCAAATTCAAAATTTTGATTGATACCCACCAAAATTAAGATCAGATTAAAGCTGCCCAGATTCTCTGATTATCTTAATTTCAGCTAATTTTTTTCCTGCACATGAAAAATGAGCTACAGTAATTTGATTAAGACACTTTATTTGGGGAATTTAATTTAATTAGTAAAAAGCTGCAAAATTTAAGCTTATTTGATAATGATTTTTTGTGCCCATGAAGGTGAAATCTGTATAAAAAGGAGAAAATTGCAGAAAGTTGAGATTTTTTTAATTTTTTTCCAGTTTTTGTTTGTTACTTCAGCTTTACTTGTACGTCTGTTTGTTTGTGGGAAGGGAGAATCTGAGGAATTTTATGGGTTAATTAAAAGGATCAGGAGATTATTAGGATTATGCATTTATGCTCTATCAACAAAGTTGGGAGAATAAAAATATTAAAATGATTGGTTTGAGCAAGAGGTGGCCACGAGTCGGATCGAATCAAACTGGACCTCGACATGGGTTTGGGTTAGTTTGGCAAAAGTCTTGAACGAGGCTCGATCCAGAGGATGGGGCGAGTCAGATTCATACGAGAATAAATGCTAAAAATGTATATGAGGGTTATGTCAGAATAGGTGAATTTGGTACTATGTGGATTATACATCCGATTTACTACCATCAATTTTATACTTTCTGAACATTATAATAAAAATTTTGAGTTTTGTTTTAAAAATTATGAGTTTTACTATAAAGTTTTTGAGTTCATTCACCCAAACATTCAAATCTAAAAATTACAATAAAACTCAAAAACATTACATACAAACTTAGTTAAATTTGAGTTTTGATGGAAAAAAAATTAAATTAAAATCTAAGTTATAAACTTTAATACGCTCAGAAAAAATATACATGTACTCAAAAATAAATAAAATTTGAGATATAAGCTCAAAAAAAATACACAATTGATCAGAAACAAGTAAAATATGAGCTAATACATACGATGTATATTCTTTTTTCTCTGAATTTGGAGATGAAGACATTTTGATTGAATGTTGTATTTTATTTTGTTTTCGTAAGTTACGCTTTTAGATTGTGAAAATGTGAAATTTGTAAATCAGTCATCTTTATAATACAGTAAAGTCAGTACTGGAATATAACTATTTTTTTTTCTAAATAAATGTGAGTACTACTTTTGGTGAATTATTTTCATAGTTGTGACTTCCAATTGAGCCAAATACTCATTACCCGCCCCTTACCACTAGTACTGGGTTCGGGCGTTTATCACTTGGCTTGTGAAATACACAAAAAAAAAATTAAAATAATAATAATAATAATAATCATAATCATAATAATAGTAATAATAATAATAATTCGTTCCATTTAGCCCACTTTGGCTTGCCTCATCATGGGTCGGTCCCAGGGCAAACATCAAACTCTCGGTTCAAGTTCTCAGATAAAACAAGCGCATCGGTCGTTTTCTTTTAAAGAAAGCGCGAGGACAAGTCCTCCTAGGAGTCTTGCCTTTAAGGAGATTAAACCCAGGCTTTTTAGCACTAAGAAAGCCTCACCCTTAGAAATAAAGTCTCGTTGTTCGTGAGGATGCGCGTCCACCCCTCTCCTTAGCACAAGCATATGAGGAGTAAGGAAGTAGTACACTTCAGCACGTAAGCTGTACAGATAAAAGAAGTCGGCACGAGTTGGCTGACCATGTAACACCCCCATACCCCGAGGTACCTTACCAAGGACTGCCTCCGAATATATGGATGTTACCATCTCGGTTTCCCGAGGTAGTGAACATCATAGAAACCATAATGAAACATTAAATAATGTAGTTTTAAAGTGTTTACAACATCCTCCATAAAACGGAGTACAAAATCCAAACCAAAAGAAACGTGATAACTAAACATGGTCTACGGAAGCTAAATACAAAACTCGTGAAGACTCCACCCTGCCAACCCCGCCGCATAGTCAATAGCCAACATCGCCAATACCTGCTAAACCAACTGTTCACCATCCCCGAATGGATCACCACAGTTTTGAACAACAATGGGGTCAGTCAACTGAACAACTATATAAAGTAAACAATGTAATCAAACATAATGGACCACCACACCGTCACTATCACCATCACCGCACACCACACATCAAGAAACCGACTACACACCGAAGCGTGTAGCCCTGTCAGTGGAAGACCGCAACCAACCACCAAACAACCCACAATAACCCAAGTCCCTTCATGTGCACATCCCCCCTACGCTGAGAGAACGCAAGGGGCGAACAATGGGGGCGAGACCACCTCTCACAATGGCTCACAAATCACAATACCGATCACATCTCAATCACACCCAACACCAACATCGCCATCACAATATCGTCGCAACAATACCATCACACAATACCCAAGTCCCTTAATGTGCACACCGCCCTTACGCTGAGAGAACGCAAGGGGCGAACAATGGGGGTGAGACCACCTCTTACAATGGCTCACAAATCACAATACCGATCACATCTCAATCACACCCACCACCAACATCCACCACCAACATCGCCATCACAACATCGTCACAACAATACCATCACACAATACCCAAGTCCTTTAATGTGCACGTCCCCTTATGCTAAGAGAACGCATGGGGCGAACAATGGGGGGGGGGGGGGGAGACTACCTGATCTCACAATGGCTTATAACCATAATCACAATACCGTCACAATCACAATATCACAATTATCAATCACAGTAATAATTACAAAGACCGTCGTCACGTTTGTATCACATATAATTCTACAACCAACTGACAACAATAGTATAACATCACAATAAACATCACAAGATCGTCACCATCATAAAATCATATCACATTACACATAACAAAACCGTCACATTATACAATATACAATTCTACAATCAACTGTGTAGGGAAACCCTACCTCAACAAGCAAATCTGGCAACAAGCAAACGATCAGAACGCTTCCTCTACGAAGTCTCCTCCTATAACGAATTAATTAAGGCAAATAAGACACAAATCCCCCAAAACCCCAAAATCAGAAATTAGGGTTACAAGCAATAGGCCAAAAGACTAGATCAAGGACTTACCCCAATGATTACGATACTAAGATATGTGAAAACCTCAACAATTGACAAAGACGCGCCGCGGATTGAATGTAGGGAATGAGGAACAATTATCGATGTGTGAGTTTTGTTTTTAAAAGAAAATAAAATGATTTCTGCTCCTCGTTCTAATATATATCGAATCCGCAAAAACCGACACGAACCGGGCACTCGGTCGAGTATAAGACACTCGACCGAGTACGCCTCACTCGACCGAGTACTCCGCACTTGTCCGAGTTCCCAGATTCCAGTGCGTTGTCTGACCAACACAAGCAGACACTCGGTCGAGTACACCTAACTCGGCCGAGTGTCCAAAGCTACAAAAATCCGAGTATTACAGGCCATGCCTGTTTTCCTCATGTGGGACGGTCCCGCGTTAGGACTAACTATGTCTAGTCCTGTACCGGCACGACACACTGTTCTGTTCTATTAACAAAATGTCAGTGATACGCCTATAGAAAGAGTTATCAAACTTCTGAATGTTATTGTAAAATGTCCTCAGGTTTTATATAGGGTTATTTCATAGAAAAAATTCATTCTATTGGTGTCCTACTTAAATTACTATATCATTTAATTCGAATTTAATCCCTCCTATCTCCTCTTCCTTCCCAGAACAAACTAACTTAATTTTTTTTACCTGTTGTATAAGATTACCTTTTCCTCTCTCTTCATATGACTCCCAAATCTGACCCACTCCACGGTAAACACCACACTCGCATCTACTTCCATGACCCTCAAATTCTTATATCACTAATCCCCCGTTATTACACACACCACCTCCGACAATCACCTACTGTACTCGTCGGTCATCGTCTCCCTATATCTCTTTATGCGTCATATTCCTTCCCATAAGCTCCTCATGCCGTCTCGTATCCTCCACATTGCATCGCCTTCCACACCCTTAGATCCAGAGGTTGTGGTTTTCGGGTTTTAAAGAAGGTTGTCGCGGTGGTTGCTTGCTTAATGGTGGTTGCTGCTATCGGTGGACGACGATGGTCGTTGCTTTGTGGTGAACGAGGACGATAAGGGGTGAAGTTGGTGAAGTTTAACGATGGTCTGGTAGGTTTATGGTGAATTGGCGCGTGCGGAGGGAGTCAGTGTAATACTACGGTTTTCCCTGCCTTTGGTGACTCGACCGAGTAGGACTTACTCTGTCGAGTAAGTCTGTGTCTGTTTAAATCAGAGTCTGGGAG